>CALSBV010012213.1:15063544-15096190 GCA_943590825.1 Bovichtus diacanthus | reverse complement strand
TGTGTGTGTGTGTGTGTGTGTGTGTGTGTGTGTGTGTGTGTGTGTGTTTCTTTTTTTATGGGTTCAGGCTCCAGGCACTGGTCCAAAAGCAAAGAGGGCTGGAGGAGAGCGGAGCAGACATTGTTCTGAGAGGGAGGAGGAGGATCTATGATGCTGAAAGGGCCTGCAGAAAATGAAAGAAAGAGGAAGTTGTGGGGGGAACGAGAGGGCAAACAGAGTTGGGTGTATTGGGTGGTGGTTGGTTGAGGGGGATGGGAGCCTGGAGGTCGAGGAGTGCCCCGTGAGAATGAGAGCATTCCAGGCGATCGTGCGTGGGAAGGTTGCTTGGAAGATGCACATGATTTGTTTCAAGGTGCTCCTTTACATTGTTAATGAGCGTGGCAGAACCGGGATACTCGGGCCTTTCTTTGTCTTGAGACATTTGTAAACCCCTGAAAGAAAACCAGGCAAACAATTCCTTTTCGAGGAAAACCTCTGCAAGTTTTTGGCTCACATTCAACAGCTTTTCCAAATGCTCTCTATCTTATTATGAGATTGGAATGAACACAGACCATTTGCTATGGCACTGCTAGTTTAAAAAGTCGTGGCATTTTCATGCTGTGGCGTCAGGTTTTCAGTACATTTTTAATGCAGGATGACTTCAAGTTTACTCGTGTGCAGGATTTTCATAAGTGAGCGTGAAGAGCTTCTCACCCAGTGAGAATGAATAGCGGTCCCTGCACCCCCCCACCCCCTTCATGCTGCGCCCTCGCACCGTGAGCCGGCCATTAACATTTGAAAACGATCAGGGGGTAGACAGACTACATTGTGTGCTTATTTCAGCCTCAGAGAGAGAAAAAGAGAGAGAGAGAGACTACCCAACATCAGCAACAATGCATATAATCATTTCCATGTTTGACCTTTGGCGGAAATCGTTCTCGCCACCCCCTTCCTTCCCCCTTGAAGAATGGCAACTATTTTGCCGGGTCATCTCACCAGATGTAGCTCGGTGCTGTCGGCTCTGCTCTACCCTGTAGAGTCGTCGCTCGTGACAGATAAGAGGAAGTATGACAGATGAGAAACGTCTTTTCATAGCGCTGCACTGAGTTGGTACAACCTGTAGTTATTTGTTTTGGGTACACAAAGAAAGATAGATTTCTGACTGCTGCTGAGTTGCTTTTGCTTTGCATGTACGTTTGATCATCAATCAATAGTCATTTTTCAAGCAAAAGAAACATCAAAAATTCTACAGTTCCAGCTTCTCAATTGTGAGAATATGTTGTTGTTCTCTGTCCGATATGAAATTAAACTGAATGTCTTTTTTGATTTTTTGACTGTTTGGTTGGATGCCACCTTCAGATGAATTGATGAATCTGAAACAAAACCTGCAGATTAATCCAAAATATAATCGGTCATAAATTGCACTCCTGTGACTGAGAAGCGACTAAACCGATTTTGGAAATTGGTGACATCCAATTTCCAAACTTTTATTGAGGATAAAACCTCCTTCGCCTGATTTTAAACTGTTACTTATTCATTTCCATGGGTCATTTTACAATGGAGAATAATTAACCTATACTTCTGTTCCCACTTTCTTGCTTTAGCTATAGCTTGTGATTTCCTGATAGAAACATTGTTGTGGTTTGTTGAGGCTTCTGTTAGTACAAAACTTTAAATCTGGTCCTTTTCTGCAAAAGATTGATGAAAGTTTGTGCAAAATAGACGCCTTTTTTAGCAAAGTGACATTAGTCTGATATTTATAGTTGATAACATGGGACATTATCTGCCATTAAACCAGGAAAGTAGCAGGAACTAAATGAAAATAACATTATATGCAGAGCTGTCGCAATCACTAAGTCGACTGAGCATTAAATTAACTCATTTTATAATCGAGTAATCATTTGAGTCATTTAGTTTTTTGTTCTGTTTTCCATCTATGTAAGTTGAATATCTTTGGGTTTTGGATAGTTATTCAGACAAAACAAGACATTTAAAGATATCAACTTGGTGTCTGAGAGCTTTTCATGGGTATTTTTTTAGAAGACATAAAATAGAACTCATTAAATGAATAGATAATGAAAATAAGTGTGTCAGCCTGAAGAAGAAAATACTAAATCTAAAAGTACATCCTCCAATAGATGTTTTCAAACAGCAATAAAGTGTTAAAAATGGTGAATAATAAACAAAAGGTTCTCCCTTTATCTCAGATGCCCTTCATGTTTCAAAGGGGGAAGATGGCAGCCTCAGCCGCTTGTCTTTTTGTGTCTGTGAGATCTTTGCGTGGCGTGAAATCGGAAGGACACTGGAGTGAATCTCCATCTCATTGGCTATTCCTATATGTAAAAACCATTCAATGTGGCCCTGCGGAGATACCATGAAACATATTTCACATCTCGACTAATGCCCCCCGGAGGGATTAGCGCTCGTCTCCGGGGGTTACCACGATGCACTCATGTACCCTCGTTTGGCATCAATGCCGAGCTTGGAAACAATCCAACTCTCCGCTCCGCCAACACTGAGCGCCTCTTGGCTTGGGCCCCATGAATACCATCCATACTGTTGGGGATTTTTTTGTGTTGCTGATACTTTTATGACCCCTGTAGGTGTAGAAAATTGTCTTTTGTAGGTCAGAGGTCAGTGTCGGCAACCAAACAAAGCCTTTAGAGCGTGCAGAGATGCACAGCGATGCTCAAAGACGACATCAACATGCCAACATGGCTCCTCGGATTGAAAAGTTTATTTTCCTGCTGCTTCACACCATTCACAGTCCTGGAAGGATTTGGCGGATTATGGGAAGCAACGTTGCACGATGTTTCCCCATCCGCCATTCCAGTTCGCAGAATGCCGTACACTTTTTGAGAGAATATCTCCAGTGTAGCTTTCACGTCTAATTATAGGTTGGCGTTCAGGACCACAGTGAGGGAGTCCAAGATGTGAAGTGATAAGTCGAGGTCAGTGGAAGGAACCATGGAAGGGCTGCAGGCCGAGGAGGAGGGCGTCGTGTCAAGTTACCTTGTAGTTTATGTGACAGTAAAAAAAAATGAAACGGCTATGATGAATGGACAGAGTGAGGACGAGAACAGTGATTTTAACGTTCCCTGTGACTAAAGTAAAAGGTGGCTGACGGCCCCCGTCGTATTGCATCATGAGTTTTACTGCTGTAACTGGCCGAGGTTGCCACAGTTCACTATCAGATTGGTAGAAATTAGGCAATTTATGATTAATTTCATCACAAATGTATCGGACGAGTATGTTTTCCGATCAAGCAATGAATCGTTTTGTCTATAAAATACAAGAAAATAGGGGGAAAATGACAATCCTGATTTCCCAGTAGTCACAAAAAAATGACCTAACATACGGTGAACGACAAACAAAATACTTTTGTTTTCAGGGTAAATTCCCCGTTTCTGACACAGTTTCACTCATGCATATCCACTGACTAAACACATATCTCAGCACTCAAAATGAGATGTTTTGAACATCAGTGGTTTGTCACAGCTTGCACTGTGGTTAGACGCAACCCTGCACATCACATCCTGTCGAAGAGAGACCGTCGCCATTCTGTTGCTGTTTGGATGATTCGGGGTGTGGAGATTTTCTCACAGCGCTGTAGCAGCTTGTGAATCACAAACGAGAGAAGAGGGAAGGTGGTGGGTGTCATATTTACACTGGGGATACAATGGTCTTTTATGCAGAATGAATAGAGCCTGTTCTATCAGCCTGGAGGAGCTTGGTGTGCTGTGTCTTGATGTTGGTGGTCCAATAAAAACCTTCACACAGTCACAAAACAAAAACGATGCTATTCAGCTTGTTGGAAAAGAAACACACGAAGAAGACAATGACGGGAGTTCTGTCTACTAACCCAACTAGGGGTACTTACCCCAGAGGGGACTTCTGCGGTTTCCACGAGGTATGTGGAAAGATTGTGAATGAGTGAATATAAGAGTGGCGAAAACTAGTACGCTAGCGAGCACAGAAGTTTCAACAGGTAGCTAAAGGTAGTGAAAGAATGGTAGAAATAAACGGCTAAAAGTAATAAATGGTGGAAATAGTTGGCTAAAAGTGAATACACGGGTCAAATACTTATCTTAAAGTAATGGATAAATGGTTGAAATTAGGGATGTTAATTTATATTCATGAAATATTTCTGATAACACCGATCATTACTGATCACACCGAACCGCCGCATGTGTGACGACCGTGAATACGAAGTCAGCCGTTATAGCTGTGAACGTAGCAGTGCAGTGTGTGTACAGTCGACCCATTCACACACTCTTCAAAAACTGCGTCTTGGTTAGTTACCCCTCGAGCGCTAGTTGGAGTGTCAGGGACAGCGTGTCAATTTCCTGCTGGTGTCATTTCACTTCGCAGGAAGTTAGTTAAAGCTACTTGGTTAAGAAAGGATCGTGGTCGACGTTCACTCCTAGTGGGCTAGTATAAGTAGTAGTTGTAGTACGATTGCTGAACAAACCTTCCTAAATATTGACAGTTTAATCGTATGAAAAATGTAAGAAAATCCACTTTTATACAGTGAATAGTATTATTTATTTCGAACATGCATTGGGAATCGATGAAGGAGTACGTACGTTCATAGCTGTCGGGGTACCTCAGACCTAAAATGTTGGGTAGCGTTGTAGTAATCAATGGCTGATGACCATGATGAAGGTCATACGGCTGGAATAAGCGATTGATTGTTTAACAGTTATTTCCGTCTGTATTCGTGCCACTGTAACTGTGTCATATTGATTTACAGCTGCTTGCATAACATATCAATCAGTGTGTTGGATCAGGTTTCCCTGGCTTAAAACGAAAGCTCCAGAAGTTGTGACATTTTCCACAAGACTATTTCAGAAATAGCGGAGGTGAAGTTTCACCGAGCCTGCTGTGTAATTATGTTAATTCGCGGCCCACTGGCTTAGGCTGTAATCAGAGGGTCAACCTTCCTGAAAATGTCCAAATGAAGAAATCACCATGTGCTGTGAGCTCCGAACCGCTTCCCATGAGCCCTTCCTACCCAGAACCCTTCACACGGCCCATTTATTTGAACTGGCGCTCACCCGCACTCTGAGGAACGGCTCGTAAAAAGTCATCAGGTCCTCATTACCGTCATTACTATAATTATTTTCTATATTTAACCATGTGAAATGAGGCCAAATGAGTGTGCTGGTTCGCCCCCTTCTGCAAACCACCCCATGTCGTGTTACACTTGGTACGGCCCTAATCTTCACACCGACTGTTCCCACAGTCGGAGCGCACCACTTTTTTGGGAGCAGGTTGTTGTTTGTTTGGGTGAAAACATCCGCGTCTCTCTGAAAGGCGGGTCGCTCCCGTTGCTGTGGGGACGCTATGTTTCTGCTGTGTGGTTGAGCTTTTGGCTGCAGTATCAGGGGAATTTGTGTATTTGTGAGCTTATTTAGCCAAAGCCACCTTCATTATTATTGGATTGATGTGTACCCCAGAGCGACGGAGCCAAAACCACCCAAAGAGCGCTTCCTGAGAGCGAAGGTGGGGCCCTTTTAGCAGGCGGTGAAGTTGCATAAGGTTTTTATTTTTGGATGGTCAGCACAAGCTTTTACACACAGGACGTTTATACTGTTTGTGTTGAGGCGAGACGCTGGTGGAAAAAATGTCTTGTTGGTGTAGAGGTGTGTGAGTCAGAGTGGGGGGGCTCAGACAGCTGGGTCTTCAGGCTGTATATTGAGCTCCAGGTGTGAATCTGGCTCAGCTTTGCACGAGTCCTTAATTTCTAATGGCGAAAACATACGAGGCCGTGAGAAAGTCCCTGAAGCCAGATGTTGTGGAGGGCAGCATGAGACCTGGGAAACCCCGGAAGGAATAAAAAGAAAAATCATGAAAATAGGAGTTTTATACCTCCTTTTATCTTTTATACTTTTGAATGTCTTCTGGATCTGATCAGTTCTTCAGTTATGAGGCCAACGTTTTTTAAGCTTTGTCCTCAACTCCAAACAAAACATCTGAAGACTTCACTTTGGAGTCCTCGGGCAGTTTTTCTTTATTGTTTGACATTTCTTTGACTGGGCCATTAATCAAAAACATAATTAGCAGATTAAGTGAAAATGAAAATAATTGTTAGTTGCAACTCAAGAGGTGCCCTTTTTTCAAACTTCTTGTGTTATTCAACCATTAGTCCAAAACCCCCCAAATATTCATGTTACTATCAGATGTGACAAAGAAAAAGCAGCAAAGAATTTCCGAAGTTGAAATCAGGGAATGTTTGAAAGATATTTAAAATGATTAATGGATGATTAGAAATAGTTTCCCATTAATTTTTTTTTTTTTGGTCAAACGAATAATTGATGCATGCAGTTCTAAGTCACAAAAAGTGGTAGAAGTCATAGGACGGGCAAAAAACTGTATATATTTAAATATTTAACATCATCAGGTTACAAATAAATCAAATAAATAAAGTAAATAAAAGAAGTACATTCAGAATTAACTTTCTGATAATGATAAAAAAAGAATATTCAAGGCTGAAATGTAAAGGATACGGAGTTAGAAAGCCTTATTTCCTTCGGCAGGTTCAAGGTTTTAAACATAGCAAAGAGCAAAGCCATAAAAAGACCTTTAACATTTAGAGATAAGAGTTTAGTCATGACCAGAAAGGCTTCATATTTACATTAGGAAGCAGCAGAACGCCTCTCGCCTCGCCGACTTGTAACGGTTCACTTCCTGGAAGCTCGTCGTCTGTGGGTGAAGCAGAAGGGGCCCCCCCGGCGGCCCACTGACAAATGACTAACACGTGTTTATAGGAGGATCAGTGGCGAGCGGTGGAGTCACCGTGTTGTGACTAACCAATGTTTATAGCAGAGATCTGACGCCCGCTGTAATAGTCAGTTTCACCTGCTGCGATTACAGTGATGCAGTGGAGCAAACAAAATGACAAAAACAAAGTGCATCGCTTCAAAAAAAAAGGATCCGCGTGTAGCTGTGAGCCATTACAGCATGTTTGTTCAGTGTGATGAGGCCTGATGTTGTCTGTTTCACAAATCTTCTCTGGCTCATGTTTAACTCGCGCTTTATTGGCGGAGGTGCTATAAAAGTGATCATTATTTCCATTTATATTGTCTGTGTGTTTACATCCGCACAAGCTCTGTATAAAAGTAAGACCACAGTGAGAATGAGGGTTAAGTGTGTGAAAGTGTATCCAACTCCTTGTGGTGGCCACGCTCACCTCATACCTTCTGTTGCAATGTTTTTGTGTGACTTTGAGTAGTTTGCTGATGGACTGACAGTGATGATCTTATAGACAACCACGTCGGGTGTAAAACTAATGACTTCTGCAAAATCAACCAAATTTTGAAGCTTGAAATATTTTTTTTCTTTCCTCTGACCTTTTTATAAAAAACTAAAAATAAAGTAGAAAAGTATTGAAGTGGAAACTTTTAGCCTTAAACTAGACACATTTGAAGTGACACAAATCTACGCACCGAACTTCAACGCACTGCAACTTAGAAAACACATATAGACAAAATATCATCACTTTTTACTGTCCTCTTGAAATTCTCAATTCTCGTAAAATGAGGTTTAGTCTAAATTCTTTATAAAAGTGATGGTGTCTCGGTGGTGTTGATGCCTGTGAGATGCAGAAATGAACATATCACTTTAAAGGGCGGATGCTAGGTCACGTTTCTTTTTTTCTCTCACCTTTTCTTCCACCACCTTCTGTCTCTTTGTTGCCAGGTTGAAATACCCGGGTCTGCTCGAATACCTGCCATGTTTTTATTTCTATTTATATGTGTGTATTCGTGCACACAGTGGTTTGTGGTCGTGTGCATGTGGCAATTCTTGACGTGACGGCTGCTTGCAGCAATTGATCACAGTAATCGGCAGAGGCGAAGCATGGTACGTGCTGTTCTGCCATCTGTGAGGTGATTTCATTTCTCCTCGGAGCATTAAACACGAAGAACGTAACCACAGCAGGACCTCGTGCAAGAACCACCCGAACAATTCTGAAGCGGCGTGTAGGAGTGGTTTTCTGAGAAATTGTGGCATGACCTAATTTGGTCCGGACCTGTCGTGCCAGTCGTGTACAGATAGTCTTCCTTTCTCTGCAGGGGGCGGGCACTCATATGATCTAAGAATCACAATGTCTTGTTTTTTATTTTTTGGACATATTCCAGGACGACAACTTCTACATTTCAGTGTCAATTCTCTGACTCCAACAGTTGGGTCATAGTCATTCCACAGATGTGTCGTTCTGTCCAGTATTACCCTCTGTTGTGCGACAGTGTAACATCACCTACTGTACCGTGGGTGTAGGTTTTAGTGTTAACCTTGCCTTACACTTGATTATTTTTGGGTCCCCTAACACCACCAGTGACGCTGCTAAACTTGAAGCTCTGTGCTGTGAATTCATCTTTGTTTTACTCCTTTTGTTAATAAAAACGCTCGCACAAACATAACGGAGCAGGTCGCCTTTTATGTGGCCATTTTCAAGCGCATCGATTACGCTTGTGATCGAATCTCACAATCGTGCACAGGTGACGCGCGTGGGGCCGAAACAAGCGCATTGCAACACATTTGTGAGTTTGGTGAATCTGACGCGCGCACACAAACCTCACAGCGAGAGACACGTTCACGATACGAACAGGAAAATGTTCTCGCCTGCAATTTCTCAAATATATTCAGACTCTGATTGGAGCTGCAGTTGTAATCACAGTAATCAGCATTTTCTTTCCTCATGGATGCCTCTGCCAGACTTGATCAAATTATTGCAACGAGCGTGAACATCCAGGTCCGCTCCCATTGGACGACGTCGACCTCCGGAGGTCACAATCGAACTTGTTGCAGCTAGCTGGTGGCAGGGGGTGATTGTGAGGGTGTAATTGTGCGACAGGTGTTGCTGGCTAATGGCCATGAGAATGCACTCAGACAATAGCCAGGGAGGCCAGGCCCACAGCGAGAGATAACGATGTCAGCCGCAGAAAGAGTTTCACATGGGAACTGCCTGAATCAGGCCGGGTAGGAAAGAGGAAGGCCAAAGAGGGTTCAAGAAAGCTTCAAAGTGGGCTTCCTGATTCCCATACTGAGCTGCTGAAGGGTGAGGCGTTAGAAAGATAAGTAAACTGAACTTCCTTTTGACAAGCTGTATTTAAAAGCCTAAACCAATGAAGTCGCTGCTTCTTGGCTACATGTTTCTGATAATCCTCCCTCTGCAGAAGCATTTATTTTTGATTCAAATGTGCATGTAGCTTGAAGTTGGATTAGGAATCAGATGTTATCCTCTACACAGCTCATTTAATCTGGTACGAGTGAGTTTAATCCAAAGTCTAAGATGAGTTCACGAGTATTTAAAGTCCGCAGCAGTGGGGTTTTAACCCTCTGTAGTTTCATCTTCATTATAAGATATTATTTAGCCGTTGTTTTGCTGAAGCAGAAGCAATGAATGTCTAACAAAAGATGTGCTACTTGTTTTTTTTTTTTTTTATTGTTTTAACAAGGCCCATCTGGTAGTGGTGCTGCAAAGATAAAATGAAGTTGGGTTGTTTGCTCGAAACACAGTCAAGCTGGAAAAACCGAACAACAAACACTCTCCTCTCTCTCAGTATCGAATGTTAAAGTGCCCTTGAGCAAGGCGTTAGTCCCTCATTTATTTATTTTTATGGAGTTTACATATCTTAAGTGCAAGACTGCTGTTGTGCTGGGCAGCTCCCAGGAGTTAAAGTTTGTTGTCATGCGAGGATGAAGCAGCTGGAAAACCGTGTTCATACTCAGTTAACTCCTTCCATGGATGAATAAAGGCTAAAGGAAAAAGACTGATGCATTTACTGAGGCAATTAGGCTTTAAATGCCTCTCTCAGACAGAGAAGTGGCACACTCTGGGGGTTTTCCTATCTCCAAAATCTGTAGTTCTGAGTCATTATCCCTCAGCCCTCGCTGGCCCTTTAGATAACTGTGCCCTGGAGCAGAGAGCAAGCTGAGAAAATCCCATCAAGTTCAGATTGGTTTGAAAGACATCTGGCGTGGAGCTGGGGGCTAATGGGATCCTTCATGGTAATTTGAAGAAAGGTTCACCAAAGCGTTTTAAAACTGCCATAGAAGTATTGTAAATGACAGTGAACTCTAGTGTTTTAAAGGAATAGTTTGGCATTTTTGTGTGGAGATTGATGCCACTGTCATAAATTATAGATCATTTAGCAGACGCTCTTATCCAGAGCGACTCACAGTGAACTAACTACAGGGACAGTCCCACGGGAGCAACTCGGGGTTAAGAGCCTTGCTCAGGGGTTCAATGGTGGCAGCCTGGGATTGAACTCACAACCTTCCGTTGATCTATTTGAAAGCCTGACCCCTAGACTACCACCACCCGTAAAGCCTGGAAACCGTGAGGTTGATGACAAAACCACAACTTTTACACAAACAAACAAGATATAACGTGTTGATTATTAAGCTTAAAAGGGGATGTGCAGCCAGGCCAGCTGTTTCCCATTTGACTAAATTCTGACAGTATGTGACGGAAGGTAAAAGCTGTTGTTGCTTCTAGCTATTTTTCTGTTAAAAATGAAGCGAAGAACTTCGTCTAAAGATTGTCTGCTGTCTTTCTTCAGAACCTGATGGCAAAAGCGCTGTACGACAACATGCCGGAGTCGCCCGAGGAGCTGGCCTTCCGTAAAGGGGACATCCTGACTGTCATCGAGCAGAACACGGGAGGCCTGGAGGGCTGGTGGCTCTGCTCCCTGCACGGCCGCCAAGGCATCGCCCCTGGGAACCGTCTGAAATTGCTGATCGGACCCATGTTCGAGGCCCAGTCGCCGGTCGCCGCTGCCCAGTCCCCCACTCAGAGCTCGGCCTTTCAGCAGAAGGCTGGCTCAGGGGGGGCTCAGGGGATCTACCAGGTGCCACCGTCCCTCCAGAGTCCACAGCAGCAGAGTCAGCAGAGCATCTACCAAGTTCCTCCTGGACAAGATGTCTACCAAGTCCCACCAAGGAGTACTCTAGCTGTTGAGAACACCTCGAGCAAGGTAAGACACAAAGAGAGCTAAATTACATTTCCCTAGGACTGCAACTAATCACCATTTTCACTATCAGTGAGTCTGTCAATTGCATTTTTTGATTAATCATTTAATCCAATCATGCACTGTGGACCAGTTGATTAGCGTTCCTTTAAGTAGAGGGGAGGAACTCATCAGTGGAGCCACCTGCTGAGGTGATTGGCTCTCTATTTAGTCGAAAGTGTAGAAAAACTATTCATCACAATCTGCCAAAGCGTACAATAGCTTGTTTTCTACAGTCCAAAACATATTTTCAAAATTTTATAAAATCGGGAAAAAGCAGCAAATTCTCACATTTTAAAGGCGTAGTGGAGTACAGATTATTTAAAAACCCAATGCCAACGATTTACAAAAGTAAAATGTTTCAAATACAATGGTGGAGAGGGGGATGAAAAAATGAAGAAGTGGGTTTAGAGAAAATGGAGACTGGTATTCTCGCTGATATCTGGAAACCGCTCTTTGGGATCAGAGCAGATTTAAAACAAACTCTGGTGCGTGTAGCTTGCACTGGTATTAGATGTGATAGGACTTGGCATTTTCACCGTGATCTGTTATCCTGCCAGTCTGCCACGACTCTCATCAGTGTGATTGCACACACGGAAAGCAGAGAGGCCGGAGAGATTGTGGACAGGGTGTGCCGGGCCTGGTGCTCACCACAGAGCAGGGTAGTGTTTTTGTGCAGGGCTCCCATTTGGCTTTATATGTATATTGGCACACTGTGTGTAGCAGAGCCAGTCTAAGCCACAGAAGGGCAGTGAATATGGGAAGAACTTGTGGAAAAGCAAACAGCACAGAACTGTTTTTTGGATTTTGGTGGAGCCCAGCTGCCTGAAAGTAGATTTTTCTCTGCAATTAAATGTCGTACACGGTTGGCTGGCAATCCCGTTACACCTGGCATGGCCCTTAACAGTATAGCTATATATACACAATCCTCCAAGCAGTGTGTCCATTGGGTATATTTGTTGTTGTACTGACTGTATGGTGTGTCATTTAAAGCATACATCTCAAGCTGTCCTAGAAAAAACTGCCTGTTATTCCACACAGAACCAGATTGCATAAAGTGGATATAGCTGGTTTAAAGCATAGACTGCATATAAGAAGTGGACACAGTCAACATGACGTCACCCATTAGTTTGTGCACGACAGTTTTGAAGTCTCGAGTTTTGGCATTTTGGCCGTCGCCATCTTGTTTTTTTTGGAAGCAGAAGTGACACGAGAGAGTGGAGCTGGATTACAACCAAATGCTGAACAAGACATTTCAAGGTGACCAAAATGTTACAGTTAACTTTCATGAACACACTGTGAAGGGGTTAAAGTTGTAAGACAGAAACAACAACACCCACACCGGACAATGCTGTGGTAGTGACTTCAATCACAAGGTACAGCACTACAGCATACCCTGCTTTAACTGTCTGTATTATTCTAAATGGGACCATTTATAAAATGAACATCACGCTGTATTGAAGAAGACTTGAAACTAGTGATTGAGACCATAAATGAATTGGAAAAATGTTAACTTGTAAAAATCAAGTGAGAAATAAAGTCATGTTCTCATAGACTTCTATACAATGAAAACATTTCTAACCTGTGGAGTCGGCCCCTGCTGGCCATTTTAAATAATGCAGGTATAAGACACCGCTTGCCACTTGGACTATTAAACTTTTGAAAGAAGAAGTAACAGGATTTCCCTTTTACAAACTAAAAGTTGAATTCATAAGCAGTAAAACATACTCAATACACTTCAGGTTTTTCCACTACAACCTTACAGCTGTGTGATTGAACCAGTCACTTAGGGTAGATGTTAGCAGAATTAAGATAGATATTGCTTTATAACCAACATTACGGAGCTAGTTTGCTGACATTGACTGTTCTCTACTTGCGCTGCTGTTATACTCCATTTTATCATCTCCCCTTATCCAATAAGTGTCGCTTGTGGCCATTTATAAGTAAAATTTGCATAGTCTAGGTTTCAAAACAGGCACCAGATAAACAAGAGTGAGCCCCGTGCTCCTTCATTACAATAGGTAGTCTTTGGCAGGTGTGTGCACAAAAAGGAGGGAAGAATGTTCCTGTTTATTCAACCGCTTAACTAGTTTGAGCATCTCAGACCAGATCATCCCTCCAGGAGACGGATAGTAATTATATGCTGGCTGAGCTTTTGCAATCCCAAGGGTGTTTAAAAAAAAAAAAAAAAAAAATCATTTTAACAAATCAGCTCCAGTCATCATGGAAATGAGCTACGGTGTGCATTCTCACTAGGTAAATAGGCAGCAGGCGCCGAAGGCTTAGAGGACTTTGTGTGATTGACTGTGTGATAAAGTCAGTCGAAGCCAACGGGCTGAGAGGAGAGACCTGTCAATCAACCTGCACACTGCCAACCGGCACCTCTCGTTACCACTAACAGGCCTGAGGGGCTTACGAAAAGCAATGGTATTAAAAAGGCTTCGGTGATAACATGGAAAATTAAATGTGCTTCTAATAAGAGTGCGTATTGTGCTGTAATCATGTTATTGGAGAGATCAAATTAAGTCTTGGACGTTTAACTTTCCCTCAATCTGTGGTTATCAAAGTGGTGCAATTTTCAGCGGTTGTTCCTGTCTATTAAATAGAAAGATTTTGACTGAGTGTATTGCAGGAGGTCAGACAAGGCCCTGTTGTTTTCCAGTGACGTATGACCGAAGCACCGTCGGTCTCTGTGGCCACAGTCGGTCCCGTTAAAGCCAAACAGCAATATCTGGAGTGAAGGATTTATAGAGTGGAAGTTAAAGGAGTTCTTTTGGGCAATCAGAGTTCAAAAAGTCCCCTTTTTGCGTAGACAATATTAAAGTTAGCCTGCCGAGGCTGGGATGGACATGAAACTGGTTGAATCATCTGTACAAAAAATAGACGGCATTCATTTAGCTCCTTGGTATAAAAAAAATAAATAAATGTCAAAGATGCATATAAAACTGTAAGGAGTCGTTATGTTTTGTAGGAAACAAATGATACATTAAAAAGTTCAAGGCAGTTCACTTTGAAATTCTGGGCCAATTAATAACTATTTCTTTCTTTGAGGTAAAGTATAAGTTTGAGCTTCAATACAAGTTAGTCAATGTTATATATGACAACATACTGGGCTTTATTCCCAAAATGTTTTGTTTTACTATCTTGACTTTATCAGGGTCGTTCTTTTCAAAATACAATATTTCATCTTTTAACTTGTGACTGTTTAAAGAGGTTCAGTCTCCATTTTTCTAAACGAAAATGCCAAATAAGCTAACAATGACTGTCCAGCCTATCCATGGTTTGTGGAAAATATATATGAGACACTCCGATTGTAAGTTGAAAATCAGTTCTAAGTGGGCCAACGCGTTTCAACTCAAAGTCTTCATCAGAAAATGGCACATTTTACTCGTTCAACGTCTTCTAAGTCGAGTTGACCTCAACACATTGCTCTTCTAATTAAAGATCATTAAAACAAATAACAAATGTCGTTCTCTGAAGTCCCAACGATCGCTGAAAACATCTGGGACATAAAGCATTGTTTGTTAGACAAAAGTAGTGCCATTTCATTTTGGTAAAGTTTACAACTATGTTTTGTTTTTTAATGACAAAGCTTTTGCAATGCATTAAAGCTTCTTGTTTATAGCAACAGCTGCTAATGTTTCAGTATTTAGAGTTATTCATTTCACCAAACAGATGTACAAAACCAGATTACCCAAAGCTAAAGTTATTAAATGGCCGTAATGTAAACATATAGTACAGTTAGCATTTTCCACGAGACCATAAAGTGGCTTCTTCCGCTTTGAAACCCTGTAAGCACAGTAATACTGCCTCGTAGCTTTTGCGGGGATCATTTTTGTTGACGTGAAATCCAAACCCTGACCTTTTGCTCTTCAAAACACCAATCTCTCTTGTTTACCACTGCAGCAGTATTGATGACAGGCTGCAGAGAGTTGACTCATGCACTGTAGATGTGCTAAGAGCTCAAAACAGACATTTTCCTATCGTCAAGTGACACTCGCTTGCTTCCCAAATGGTTATGGAGACTAATGCCGGCTTCCTAGACTCGATAATCCCCTCTCATGTTACTCTAAAGCCTCCCGCAGAGAACGGCTCCTGCACGTCCTTCACCATGTGTGTGTAGAGTCATGCATGCATGAGCTCCATTCGGATTTGCATGCCAACCACGCGGTGCAAATCCAGATTGGCGACTGGATGTTTTCCCTTCATGTGGTGTGGGGATCTGGTATATAAAAGGCACACTGAGGTTTTGGCGCTCTCTTCCACTCTCGCTGTTCGGTTTGATGGCTGCGGCCTTGTCCTGGGATGCCCCCCCCCCCCCCCTCCCCCTCCTTCAAGGCTTCGGAGCTGGGACCGTGCGGGACAGATGCCTGGAGCTCCCGGCCACACAAAGAGCCTCCTCACACGGAGAAGCCTTGTACCGCCTTTTATCTGCTCTTAGAGGCCTCGTTTTTCATCTCAAGTCTGCCACTCTTGATTTCGTCTTCTCTAAAAGGTGTGTCTGTTTCACGCCGCCAGTTTCTCCGCCGTTTCCGTCCACTCAGACGCTGAGGTCACGGTGTTCAAAGATGGGCTGTTTTCAGAGTTCAAAGATCTCCGCCGAGCTTCTTATCTACTCCCACCAGAAGGCCTTTTCATTCCTCACTTCCTGACTTCATGAGGTCTGCTCCTTGTTCGGGCATTTCCTCCTCTCACTGTGTCATTCCCATACATCCAATCCACTAATGGGTGCCATAAAGAGGCAAGGGTGCAACAATAGGATTCATAAACTCCCACACAGCTCAAGGAAGTGCTCCGATGGCTGTTTATGGGATGTAAGGGTGTGCCATCTACCTTGATGAAAGTCCACTTTTGGAAGTACCAGGTTATGTGAAATGAATGGCTTGTTTGTTTGCCTGGGACATATTTTCTCGGCCTAATCATGCGCATGACAATCTCAGCACCAGATAAGTGAGTTATTTCTTCCTGGAGTGAGCCAGCTCCTTTCAGACGCCCGTCTGCTCGCCATTGTCGCAGTTGTGATGAATCGCAGGCCCATGAGGTTTGACCGGAGGGGGCGAGGTCATAAATCAGTCGTACCAAAAGTAATGTGCTCTGCCGTGTGTGCATACTGAGAAGGACTTTCTCCCCTTGAAAGTTTTTAAAGCAGAGGGTTTGTGATAAAGTAGCAGAAGTTGGAGCTTGGCTGAAATTATTATTTTTCGCTGTCGCTATTAGGGCTGCAACTGCCGATTTATTTTGTGTTCATTCAAAATGTATTGTTTGGTTTATAAAATGTCACTAAATAGTGAGGAATGTCCATCCCACGCTAATGTCTCTAAGTTTCTTGTTTTGTCAGTGCAAAACCCCAAAGATACTCACTTTAATATGATATAAAACAGAGAAATGAAAGAAGAAATCGACACCACTTTTAGAACGGACAGAAATATTGCGACAACTATTTGATGGATTGCCGCGACATTTGGTTCAGACATTCATGTCCCACTGAGGATGAATTGTAGTGACTTTGGTGACCCCCTGACTTTTCAGTTTGCCCAATACTTTAGCTCATGACTAAATACCTGCAAAACGAATAACATTCCCATCAGCCCCAGCTGTGCTGTGTGTTGAGCGCTAATTAGCAAATATGTGCATGCTTCCACTCTAAACAAAGATGGTAAACATTTTTTATTGGCATCTACCGTGCCGGGGTGCAGCCTCGCAGAGGTACCAGCAAGGCTGTAAACTCTTTGCCTGGTTCCCTGATAAAATGCTGGAGGTTCCTTCAGTACAGTCTCAGCTCACATTATCCTCTTATTTTCTCAGGACTGTCTCGTGATAGTTTTCTTAGAAAATAAACACCAAAATGTCAGACACATCTCTTCTCTTCAGATCATCATGCCAGCGGATTAAGAATCCGCTTTGATCAAGAGAGGATGAACGACGATGCTTATTAGCGCTAAAATCAGTGTGTTCTCTTTTTAATACTCCTCATTAAGCCCGCTGTCTGTTTGGGTTTAGCGATTTGGACGTGCTACGGAGAGACGGCTGAAAGCCTCACAGGACTCACCAGTTAATTGCCTGCATTAATTAGTTTGGCACTTTAATAGGCTGGTGCAGCTCCGAGTGGCTGAGGGGAACGTTATCGAGCGGCTCTGGCCCACAACACTGCGAGAGACATCTTTTGTGCTGTGATTCAGCAAAGCAGGGAAGGGCAGGTTACTGCAGAGCAGAAACACACCCTACATTTAGGAGACGCAGTCGTATAGAAAACACCACTCTTACCTAATAAATGAGCGAGCGCATGCTTAGATTGGTGCCCTTGGGTGGCACTCATTAAAAGGCGGACCTGTGCTGACAGTGCTGGAGGTGGAAACCGGCGGGAGGTCGACTTTGTCAGCATCCAGATGGATGGATAAGAGCACAAGAAAGGAGATGAGGAGGCGTGAATGTGGAGATGGATGGATGGAATTCACTTTGACCGCAATGTCATTGTTGTCACCGTTTTTCATAAGCCGACCTTTAGTGAACAGCCTCGTTAGGGTTGTTGATTTGTGTCAGCGCGTGTGTGTGTGTCTGTGTGTGTGTCTGTGTGTGTGTCTCTGTGTGTGTGTGTGTGTGTGTGTGTGTGTGTGACACACCAATGAAAAGGTGTCAAATGATGATTTCCTGTTGTTTCACACAAAGTGCCTTAACTTAACAGAGAATCGTATGAAAACATTATAATTATAGTTCTAAGCCTGTGTGGAAGCGTCTGCTATTGTCACTGTGTATTTCTCTACTTATTTATTCCGTTTTTTTCCCTCTAAGTTGTCATCCGTTTTTTGTTTTTTTTTACATTATATTATTTTAATTTGGCAAACGCAGGCAAAACTACCGATAAACTGTCAACTGATGTTCAGAGCTGTATCCGCTGCTCTGCATCACATGAAACCATCTTCGCTTAGATTTGAATTAAAGCTGACGCAGGATCATTAGTTTGCACCACAGAAAATTGGGCTTTACATAGAACACAAAAAGGCATTAAGACAAGAAAAGCGGGAAACAAGGTGTTTTAAAAATGCGCATATGTAAAAGATTTAAAAAGAGTAAACTAGTTAATAAGAGATAAGGTGGATTTGACAGGAGAAGAAAGGTGATGCTCTCTTCATGTTTACTAGAAGAACTATTTGACACACAGGAACCTTTAACTAAATGTCTTCAATGCTACGCGCTGCCCATGAATGCGTAAAATCTGAGGTAGTTGCTGACGTAATGACGACACCTCTCAAATGACTCTGAAATAAAGCTTAAAAGTCCTACCTGCCAAAACCTGAGCCTGCCAGGATGCTAAGTAAACACGGTGTTGCCGAGAGAGCCATGAGTCACTCATCATAATGGCGTAGGAGCGTTAACAAGGCATCTATTTGGCTCCCGGGGCACTAGTTTAAACTTGATCCCTCTTTAGTCACTCCGTTTGCTTTGCCTCCTCCATGAAGGAATCCTAAGAACCTCTCACCTGAGTGGGAACAAATGTTTGCTCAGTCGGCGTGGCTCTTCATGATGTCATCGCTGTCTGCTGCCGTGCAAGCGCCAACCTCATTGGACGCGGTAAATATTTACCCAGCAGCAATTATAGCAGCGCCCGAGCGGCCTCGGAGCAACAGCCTGCTGGGTAAACAGAGGGCGGAGATGGGAAATAAATGAGCAGTGTGCATCTGGCAGCGGCCGAGAGGAGCCACTGATGGGACGAGTGCTACTCAAAGCAATGACATGTACCTGTGGAAAAAGGTCACGAGGGCTTTGACAGAGACCTCGCTGCCATCTGCATGGGACAGCTGAGTCCTGCCCCCCCCCTCCCCCGTCCCCCCGTCCTTATCATCAGCACACAGTCCTGACCCGCAGGGACAGCAGCCGGGCTAAAGTGACCTTTTACCAGGCAGCTTTTTTATTTTTTCTATGTTGAAAAACAATGGAAATAGCCACTAACTAAACTAAAGCTAACTAAGGCACTTTAAAAACCTTTACAATACGCCCTTATTGCAAAATTTGCACTCCGTCTCCGAGTCATAACACAGTCACATCTGAGCACACAGGCATTACACACATGTTCTCTGTGACTTACACGCCCCGAGGATTTCATAACGCAAAGAAAGGTCCAGAACTTTCCTGAGAATGATGACGTTTTTTAAGTTTTCCTCAGGATGAAAGTAACCCAGTGATGGTGTCTGTACATCCATGAGTACACAGCAAACAGGAACCGGTTCATTCAAATCATGGCATACTTTCAATGTTGACAAATATAGGCTTTAAAAAAAACAGGGCTCAAGCTACTGTAACTAACTTCCTGTTTCCACCCCATAAAGCCCCTGAACTGTGGGAACTGTAGTCCCAGAACTTGAGTATTGGTCTCAAATCCACCTAAGGCAATAAATATAGAAAGGGAAAAATATATCCAAAATGTCTTTTTCAGATCAAAAATCTTTTTTGATAGTAATATCAGAGGGTGGGCAGTTTCCCCAATATTCTCCAATAATGACCATTTCGTAGTGCTACACAACCAGATGCTACATCCATGAGCAAAGGAAAATAATGTGGTTTCCATCACCAAAGTATCTTTTTTTTTTTTTTTTTTCTCTTCCCAGTTTTAACAGCCTGAAGTGTGCGAGCGACAGTGCGTGAGAAGATCCAAAAGCAGCGAGGCTATTTCTTCCTCCGTCGGTTTATTTCAGACGACGTGTTTTAAAGCCCGCGGTGTGCGTTTCAGCTCTGACCCCACAAGCCCTGCGGGGATGATGTATGCACGGACAGGAATGCCAACAGTGGACACGTTAAATCACCGCGGGCTCCTTCAGATTGGGCTTATTAGAACCATATGGACTACTGTTAGTCAGATGAATGGCATTCCTTCCCATACTAGGCGACGTACTCTCATTTTCCGTTCCTCTCGCTTTCCACCTCTGTTACCTTTTTTTTTTTTTTTTTTTTTCATAAATCTCTTTTACAACCTCCCCCCCTCCTCCTCCTCCTCCTCCTCCTTCTCCATCTCTGCTGCTGCTTCCTCAGAAACATTAATCCCGTTGTCAGTTGGCTGAGGTTACAGCTCCTACTGCTCGCACTCGGAGAAACGTACGGGAGATCGTATTAGGATATTTACTTGGCTGCACGGCGAGTCGTGAGTGGGTGCTGGAATTTAGGTATTATACCCCCCCGGAGACTTTCCCCTCTGCCAGGAAGCCATGCGTATGGTTCCTATTTTCAAACCCCTATTAATGAACCCAGTGTGGCGATAGTGGTGCGTAGGGGGGGCAGAAGAGCAGCGCTGGGCTCGGGGAAGGACATTCCCGGCATTCCTGTGTCTGTCTGACGCAGCAAGGAGGTCTGCTTTTAGGAGGACGGTGGCGCTGGGAGAAGGGGGGATGGAAACACTGGGATTAGGAGGTGTGGAGGGACTGATTAGCACTGATGGGAAAAAGAGGAGGGAAAATGTGATTTAAAAAGAAAAAACCCAACTAATTAACAGGAGCAAAAATGTCAGTATGTGTTTGTGCTTTTTCTTTTCCAAGCAGTAATCACTTTATTGTTCTGTCTGCACCGCAGTGTAAAGTATTCTGAAGGTGTGTTAAATCCTAAAGCACAATATGCCAGGGTTGGTCCTCAATACCAATGATTACTTCAGCAGGTTTAACAGCTCAGTCCAGCCAGTACTACGAGAAAACTCCTTCCCATATACCCTTTTAATCATAAATCATAAAACAATCTAGAGGAAGGCGTTGGGTTTGAAGTTCCTTTTCTGGGTTTGTGCTGCTGAAGTTTTACTTTTGCTCATTTCATTGCTCATCTGAACTGCATTAGTGTTATTTCTTTTGGTTTTTATGATCTGCAGGATTGTGATATTCTGTTTGTCCCCTTGGCTGAAATATAACCCATCACTTTTTAGTTCTATGTTCACAATGAATTGTCCTCTGCGTCTTTGTAAATTAGATATTTTTGGCTTTTGGTCAAAACGAGACATTTTAAAGACTTCACTTTGGACTCCGAGGAATTGTGATGGACATTGTTGGTTATTTTCTGACATTTCTTTGAGAAAAACAAGTAATCGGTTCATTGAAAAAGCAATCGATAATGAAAGTAAGTGTTTGCTACAGCCCTGTTA
The DNA here is from genome assembly GCA_943590825.1 of Bovichtus diacanthus. Classification (NCBI taxonomy): domain Eukaryota; kingdom Metazoa; phylum Chordata; class Actinopteri; order Perciformes; family Bovichtidae; genus Bovichtus; species Bovichtus diacanthus. Next base: position 15,075,082 of record CALSBV010012213.1, on the reverse strand, counting down.
AAGTGTTTTCGTTGCGCTTGCCTTGATCTTATACAGGAGAGCGCTGACAGGAAATGGTCCCAGGTACAGAAGACAGGAGGGTCGTGTTTGTATTTTGTGTTTCGCAGTATTTGTCTTGAGCACTGCTGTGTCCCACGTGTTGTTGTTTTTTAGACAGCAGCTCTGATTGTTTGTCTCCCCCCCCCCCGCTGTGATCGGACAGGTGGTGACCCCGACCAGAGTGGGACAGTCCTACACCTTCAGCCCCGGCCAGCACAACCAGCAGGACCTCTATGATGTCCCACCCAGTAGATCACAGGGGGTAGGTGTCTCGTGTTCCCACAGCATGTACAGTTTACCACAGTGACCTATTGTGCCTACTTAAAAATCTAATAATTAAGTCTAACGTGAGTCTGTTAATGTGAACAAGCACCAGTGTACGTTCTGATTGATTTAAAAAGGGATTTGAGTGACATTTGGTCTGATATTTATTATAAAAAATCCCTTTTATTCTCAATTATCATTGTAAAACTAGAAGAAAATTCAAAAACAAAATAGTCCAAATTGTTTTGCATGAAATATGCAAAACTGCTCATAAAATAAATGTTTCTGCAATATGAGTTTTCTTCCTTTTTATGGATCATACCAGTGTTTGTTCACGTTTTAGCCCATTTTCCAAAAAAGCTCACACACTTTTCATTACGCTTTGCCGAACGTGGCGTTTCCTCCCATCACGCGTCCACGAGTTTCCATTAAGATGTATACAACCCATCATACATTAAGTCTGTGGGAATTGTGTCAAAGTTGCATTATAGACAAAGATGAATGCATACTTGAGGTTCACTGTGGTGGATTACATAACAACCGACATGCTTCAAGAGTTAAAAAAAATAACCCAATTTATATTCCTACAAAACAATCGAATGGGAGGAAAAGTACATCCCAAAAATGTGAAAGTTTATAGCATGCAAACACACGGCTACGGCTCTTTAATTTGTGACCGCTTAAATGGTTTCTCTGCTTTTAATCAAAACCACTCATAGTTTTGGTGATTTTAAAAATAATAAATGAGGAAAGTGTCACATGTTGCTCTAATCCACCACATTTAAGCATTTCAAAGACGATACAGTATTTCGAAACAAACTAAAATAGCCAGTCGCCAACACAGCAAGAATATTTTGAGGCCAATACAGTCGGAGGTTTGTATCCGAGAGCGCCGCTTCTTTGATGTTCACTCTGTTCTGTATTTTGCTCAACCACATGTCCTGTTCTCTGCAGTGACCTCTTTTTCTCAGAAAGGATCTTTCACAATAAGAGTTTTTGTTCTGTCACCTCCTCCTCGGCCGATACTCACTGCAGTTTAATGGCAGGTTCTACAAAATAAAAGGCTGCGATGCACCTCAATCAAATAAATGACTTCTCGTCATCCGAACTTTACTCTCTGTAAACCCTGATTTTATTAGAATTCTATTACTCTGTATTTATTTACTCATTTCATCCATACCTGAACTTTGTTCTCCGTGATACAAAATCATTTTCTTGATACAATATAAATAAAACAGGACAAAGAACATACCATAAGCATCATATATTGACGCAATACCAGTGAGGGTAAAAGGAGAAAAAGTCAATAAATAAGTTAAATTTCATTTAAATAATTCAAACCATATTAAAAGGGAAATGTATATTAAATAAGAACTAACAAATGCAGAGGTAGATGAAAGCTATATGTCATAATAGTTCCCCTTACTCCACTGAATAATAAAATCAGACTTCAAGGACCAGAGATTAAAAAAAGAAAGAAAAAAAAAAGAAGCAGAACATGTTCAATACTTGAAAAAACATCAACACATGGGCCATTAAAATATGGTCACAGTCCATTTCTCCATCTACTATCGGCTACGTGTCTTTGTTTTCTACTAATACACGTACATTTATGTTTCAGGTGTACGATATTCCACCCGGTCAGATGTTTCCAGGTGCCAGAAACCAAGGAGTCTACGATGTTCCCCCGCCTCAAATGGACCCCAGGACACAAGGCGTTTATGACATACCTCCCTCTCCACAAGGGGTGAGAGAACATTTCTTCCACCGCAATGATCAGACACTCAGTCAAAGAAAGTTTGAATTAAGGAAGTGGTAGCTGCTCAAGTTATTTATTGATACAGTTCCTACTATTTCTCTTAATTGTCTGCAATAAAAGAATAATACGTCAAATGTTATATTTATGACATTCTTGCGGCGGCGCTAAATGAAAGCTTTGCCTGCCAGCGGAGTTTAACCAAAAGCTCCATGAGTAGTTCTGTGTCAAGGATATAACTCTTCTCTTTCCAGACCCTCTAAGATTTCACCAGACTTCTAGACCCGAGCAGGCAGAGAGCCAACAGTTTGTTTGCAATAACCTGAAATATGCCGGGACCTGTTATTTGCGTCGTTCTTAATTACAGTTTTGGGCCAGGCTTGTCTAGCTGTAAAGAGTGCATTTCAAGGCTGATGGAAATCACTTACGGGCCACCATTTTTATTCACCCCCACTGCGCCCCCATCGTACTCTGTGCCACGTACGTCACACTCTCTGCTCGGTCACCTTAGTGGGAGGTTTTTTGGTGTAGTCTGCATTAGACTTTAATGAGTGCATGAAGCAACAAGGCAGAAAGCCAGAAGGTCTTTCACTCTCTCCACCTCTAACTGCAGTCCTGCTGCACAAACCCGCTGACATCCAGTGCGTTTTGTTTAAAGTAGACTTCTTCCAGTGAGCCGATTTCTTAAATGTCACGTAAACTGGTTTACCCGATCGGGGTAAGGGAGTAGAGAAACCTGATTTCCCCCGGGTAGATTTTCCCAAGAGAATGCTGATTTCTTGCGTACGTTTAACCGGCTTCCTGTAAGTAAACGAGTGCAGACAGGGAACGTGAAGAGCAGAGAGACCGGATGACAGGAGGGAGCTTTAGCTGGAGGGACGCATCCTCGTGTTGGAAAATAATCCGAATGAAACTCTAGCCTCCAGAAATAAGTCATGAATAATTTATGTTTTGTGAACATTTTGACTCAATCATGCTATGAGTGAATGCTACAGTTAAAATATAAAGCTATGGTTCCACACAGCAGGTCACTACAGTGAATTGTTCTTTATTTGCAATGCAAGACGTTACATTCATGTCTGACAAATGTTTCACGATTGCAAAGTCATTTCTGAGTCATAATAAACAGACCGATTGTGCTACACGGTTGTGAATTTGCACTAATGATTGTCCTCGCCCCGCAGGTCTACTCGGTGCCTCCCTGCAGGACCAACCCCGCCCTCCAGGAGGGAAACTACGACTTCCCGCAGCCTCTCAAACACAAACAGGAAGGCATCTACGACGTGCCGCCGCCTGCCCTCACCAAGCCTGCACAGAGCCCCCAGTCGCATTATGACTTCCCCCCCACTATGGAGCCCCCTGTTCATCACCCACACCCAAGTACAAACGGCAACGAAGGCATTTACGATGTACCTCCACCCGCCCTTCATACGGGGGCGGGGTCTCAGAGGGACATATACGACATCCCCCGGGGCATGCAGCCCTCCCAGCACAGAGCCTCGCCCGCCGACAGAGACGGGAGCAAAGGCATCTACGACATCCCCGCTCAGGACGCTCGTGCGGTAGCGGACGTGACGGACGGCGTGAACCGCCTGTCGTTCTCCAGCACCGGCAGCACGCGCAGCAGCATGTCCACCTCCTCGTCCTCCACGGGCTCCGGCTCCGAGGGCCGCCTCGCTCTGGATGTGGACGCGGCCGTGCAGAGGTTGTGCCGCCTGCAGCAGGCCGTGGAGGCCTCGGTCGGGGCTTTACATTCTATGGCAGCTTCCCCTCACTGGAGGACTTTCCCCTTCATGGAGCGCCACGCTAACGACGTCCGCACAGTGCTGGACAGGGTCCGCGCCGCTCTGGGGGACTTTGTTGTGTTCGGCAGAGGCGCTGCAGCGAACGCCACGGCTCTGTCGGACTCCAGCCTGCACTGTAAGCTGAGGCGGCAGCTGGGACGCCTGGAGGACTCGCAGCAGATCCTCCTGCAGATCTACCAAGTCCTGGAGAACTGCAGCTGGGCTCTGAACGCCCTGGCGTCCTCCGCCAAGCACCACAACAAGAGCGACGACCTGGATCGCTTCGTCATGGTCTCCAGGACTGTTCCCGACGACGCCAAGCAGCTGGCCTCCACGATAGGCAGCAGTGCTGAGCTGCTGTTCAGGCGGACGCACATGGACGGGTCCTTCTCTATCGGGAGCACGCCTGACGAGAACATGATCCACCCGCTCACCTCCCCCTCCTCCGATAACGACAACTACGGAGGCCAGACCAAGCCCTTCCCCGTGCCCTCCAGCCAAGTCAAAGACAACATGAACAACAGCGAGAAGTGTGTGAAAAGCTGGATGGAAGACTACGATTATGTGCATCTGCAGGTAAATCCTGAGAGTGAGAACAGGTCTAGTCTATAAAAGGCTAAGTTTGGTGTGTTTTGTTAAAAATATGTATTCGAAATCCTCTGGATGGGGTTTTAATGGTGACGCCTCCATTAACATGGCCATTCAATAAAGTAGGGAAACGAAAAGGTGTCAAATGAAGTGCACACATGGAGCCTGTATCACTGAGCGTACTGGTATTGTAATGTTTTGAACCAACCCTAAACACAAAGTGGTGCTTTTACTATATTAATTCTCACAGTGCCAGGATCTGGTCCATTAGTGTCGACCAATAGGTCTTTTTTTTTATACGAACTCTAGAAGACCAAAGTCAGAACAGTTTGAATCCTATACATACAAGGACTTTATATATTGTCCATCTAGTCTATATGAGTATATATATATATATATATATATATATATGTATACTGTGTATATAGCCGATATATAGCCACTAAATGAAAGATTTAGTATTGCAAATGGCCTTTCATTTCCTATTCTTTTTTCGTTTTTTGGGGGGGATTTTAAGTTTCGCTCCTATATTTGCATTATTCTCATTGACTTTATACGACCCAGGCTGTGTGAGAACCTTCGAGTGCTTCTCCTCATATACTCGTCTTCCTCCGCAGGGCAAAGAAGACTTTGAGCGTCAGCAGAAGGAACTGTTGGACAAAGAAAACATCATCAAGCAGAGTCCGGTCCAGCTGGGCCAGGAGCAGGTGAGCCTCTCTACCCCACAGCACATCGTTGTGATGGATTCTCCATTAACAGCCATACATATTTATGTTTTCATACCAGCTGTTTGACCTTTAAGGTCTCACGGGTTGCAGAGACTTTGTGAGACAAACAGGGATTCGAGCCTCTGGACCGTGTTTTTTAGCAGCCAGATGGCACCTCGTAGCCTTGTGCCAAGAAAACGACTAAACTCACTTTGACTTTTGCAATTTTCAGTCGTTAAATTTCAAATATTTCAATCATGGAAATACCACGAATTTGCTCCCGTTTTGACTGTTGCAACAAACGATTGTTTTCCCTACAGATTAAAACGTCCAAAAAGTAGTAAAAGACAAACAGACAAAGGGATGTATTTAAATTATATATATATATATAATAAAAAAACAAATCCTCATATTTGAGAAGCTGGAACCAGACAATATTTGGCATTTTCGCTTGGAAAAAGACTAAAATGAGTTATCTACTAATAGTTGGAAACAGATTTCCATTTTTTTTCTGGCCTATAGCAAGGGGCAGAATTTTAATCTTAGTCATATGAGGTCATATCTGTGAAAATGCATCTATCTCTGTACAATCAGAAGGATATGATGCATGTAACTAAGTACTTTTTTGAGGTACTTTACTTGAGTGTTTCCTTTTTCTGCCTCTTTATACTTCGACTCTACTACATTTTGGAGGCAAATGTTGTACTTTTTACTCCACTACATTTATTTGATACATTTAGTGACTTTGCAGATTTAGATTATTAATAGAGAGTACAGATCCATTCATAAATTATAACACATCATTATAGATTAAGATACCCAGCAGCATATAAAAGGATTAGCTCCGCCTTTACCAGCTGCAACAGTAAAAAAGTGATGAAGTATCAATAATAGAATATAAATTGTTGTGAAATGAGTAATTTTGCACAAAGGGAACTGTTGCTACTTTCTCCTCGTACTGTGGTAAAGTTTTGATGCAGAAACGAGTGCTTTGTTTGGCCACTGGACACGTCTCAATCCTGTCCTGTCGCCCTTCACAGATCAACCAGTTCAAGAAGTTGGAGCAGGACGTGATCAAACCCGTGGAGAACGACGTCACGCAGTGGATCTCGCACTCGGACACCACCTCGGCCTCCCCCTCTGACTCTTCCTCCGCCTTGCCCCCCACCGCCCGCGCGTGCGCCCGGGACCGCCAGCTGCTCGGCTTCTACTCCGAGCAGTGCGAGCAGCACTTCGTGACGCTCCTCAGCGCCGTGGACGCCTTCTTCGGCTGCGTCAGCGCCGGGCAGCCGCCTCGCATCTTCGTGGCCCACAGCAAGTTCGTCATCCTCAGCGCCCACAAGCTCGTCTTCATCGGAGACACTCTGTCCAGGCAGGCCTCGGTGCCCGAGGTGGCCAACAGGGTGATGAACTCCAGCAACGTGTTGTGCGACTTGCTAAAGACGGTGGTGGCCGCCACGAAAACGGCCGCGCTGAACTACCCCAACACAGCTGCCATCCAGGAGATGGTGGACAGAGTCACGGATCTCTCGCACGACGCTCAGCAGTTCAAAGAACAGTTGCTGCAACTCTCCAATTTGTGATTTCCAACCAGTAGACAGACTGTGTGTACATTAACCTTCACATAAATATATATATATATTTACAGTATATATATATTATATATATTGCTCTTCGTCTTTCAGTTTTGGATGTTGTAAATAGTGTCTGTTCTGTAAATATTTGCTCTATTTTTGTGTAGATTTGTTTTATATTATGGTATGAATATATATATATATATATGTAGATGCAGTATTGGTGTCTCTGTAGGATTATGTAGACATTTTTCATAACATTCCTGTCACATATTATGAAGCACCTTATGAGATGTCCTGTGTTTTTCATGTGTTGCCTGTAGTGTCGTTGATGTGTCTTACTGCTGCGTGTGACAGTAAATCTCCCTGTAAATCATGTCAATGTCGATACGTGTGTGTGCGCGTGTGTGTGCGTGCGTGTGTGTGGAGCTCTCCACAAAGTAAAGGATTGTTCTTAACCATGTGACTGTGTCCTTTAATGTCTCTGACGTCACAGATTTGATTTAGTAAAAAAGGAAAGAGGGCAGAATATTTAAGATAAAGTGTTTTGTGAAAATGTGGCTTGTATGTTAGTGAAGGTCAAAGTCCGTAGGCCTTTTATAATATATAATATTATATATTTATAATAATATTTATAGGCCAATATTGATATATTTTTGGTTGAAAGCCACAAGACGATACTAATTAGTTAATTGAATGTTATATTCTCCTCACAGAAATGTAATCAGGTTTAAACACCACGTAGGCCATTATGGGACACTGAAATTCAAAATATAGTAAAAAGTTACCATCTTTATTTTCTTTTGCCGGAGCCTGATGAAGACCATGACATGCAGCAGAAAGCTTTGGGGGAAAAATGAATACATAAATATCAATCAAGTTCTACTTACTAGCTTTTTCCCCCATTGTTTTCAACCATATCTCATGGTCTTCATCAGTTGATAACAGTAGTTAGTGGACACTGTTGAGATCTTTTTTCTTTTTCAAACTATGTCCAAGGTCAAGAAGGAACTTTTTTGCTCAAATCTCAAATGTATATGATTATTTTTCCGGTGCTTTTAACTGCATCTCATGGTCTTCATCAATGGATAGTGTTTTCTTGTTGCTAAGTGTCATGTCAAGCTCCAACAAAAAAAAAAAGTAAGTGAACCTTGAGACTTATTTTTTGTCAAACTACTATTTCCAAGTTTAAGAAAGACTTAAAAACACTCAGTTTAGTTTTTCAAGAGCTTACAACCACATCTCATGGTCTTCATCAGCTTATGGAGTTCACAAGTGGACCTTGAGTCTACTATTTCCAAGGCCAAGAAGGAACTTTAATGCTCGCGGTCTTCATCAGCTGAGCTCCATTAGCTGAGGAAGACCACAAGTTGCGGAGAAAGATAAATATACAGGCTTTATATGCCATAAAGTCATTCTTGAAGTAGATTTATTTTCCTCTGGAGCTTGAGATGACACTAAACAAACACGGTTGAAGACCATGAGATGCAGCTAAAAGATCCAGAGAGACTAAATGTAACTGATTTCTATTCAGATTTTCTACTCAGTCGTTTTAGGTTCTGGTGAAAAGTGAGAACCTTGAGTTGGCTCTTTAAGTTTGACTGATGGCAACGTTTCAGAAACTGAATTAACAAGAAGAGACTTGTCCAAAGAAAATAAAAATTGCCAGTTTTAGGGGTTTTTATGCATCTGTGGTAGCCCAACGTCTTGTCAAATTCAATCCCGTCGTCGTGGACGCCTGCGGGATGTTTTTGATTTCAAGTCAAATGTGATCAGTTGGTTGTACCTGCTAATCTTCAGAAGGGTAAAGACGGCTGCTGGATAAAGTGCCTCTGCCAAATAATCCTTCACTTTGCCTGCAGAACATTCGATATGACACTTGGAGAATAATGGAGGAATAATGGGGCAACTAAAGGAGGCTACATATGTTCTCTGGACCGTGAGAAACATGTTTCCTTCCAGAGTGACACGATCAGCTGCAACACATTTTCTCTGGTTCAAAGTGTAGTGAATTGCTCAAATGCACAGAAACGGCCTCCTGGGAACATGAAGTTGGAGCGTTCGGTACAAATGACTGGCTGTGGGACAGAACTAACAGCCTGTGTTCACCTGTCCCTCTTTCATTATAAGCGGAGTGAAATGTAGTCCCTGCCCGTGGAGAAGACGCTGCTTTATAGACAGATTGATGAGCGAAGAAGAAGCGATGACCGCAGTGACACTTCAGCTGAAAATCTCATTAAAGATCCTGCGCGCTCACACGGGCTGGCACTTACAAGCAATCCAACTGGTTTTATTATTCACTGCGTCCCACTCTGACGCTCTCCAGGGAGATAAGAAAGAAGGAAATTTGCAATGACTTTTAACATTTAACAAACTGCAGACAGACACGGTAAATCAGGAGACGTCGGCTTCCTTTTGTCTGTTTTAAACACGGTCTTTGTCAAGAGAGCACAGAAGCAGTGAAGTTGAGAAAAAAAAGGTTTTAAAAAGCTGGGTAATATGTCAATAATGTGGTTCTGCTGTGCACAGTGCACCTTATGCATGGAATAATCTGCAAAAGGCCTTAAACCTGCACTCTGCCTCCACTATGGCTGTCCAAAAGCAAAGTAATTCAAAATAGCTCCACATTCACCAGCTGCAACATTAAAGTGATGAACACATTAATGCATCAATAACTACAATTGTTGTTTATCTGAAATTGGCAATTCTGCATAATGGGCACTCTTTGTACTTTTAAGTATATTTAATGCAGGATTTTCTATCTGTAACCGAGTATTTGTACAAAAGTATTGGTTCTTTTACTTGCTTTACTCAGTAAAAGTTCTCCACTGCATCTCAGGACATATTTTGGCTCTGAACAAATGAGGAAAATAGCTTTTCTCTGATTAATGCTCGACACCTGTGGATGGATTGTTGAATCAACAAGTTATTTTAGTCCTGGCACCTCTAACAGACCCACTCGGGCCAGAGCGCACAGTCCTTCTGCTTCTGTGTGTGTTATGTCACCGGGAGCATCGTGCCAAACATCTCATAAATTGCTGTTTTTGGTTCACCACAATTGCACAGCAACGCAAGGTGCTGCAGACACAGGGGAGCTGAAGCTGCATTTTGCTGAATCCCCCGGAGCAGTTGTCTCCACCACGCTCCCCGATGAGATACCGTCTAGTCGGGCCGAGAAACAGCTAACAGGTGTTGGGACTGCAGAGACGGTGACATACAAGGAGCAATCAAAAAGTCAGCTGTTCCCCTGTGTGTTGAGGGAACGGACAGTGAAAGGTCACCGGAGAGGTGAGGTGTAATCCCTGCAGCCGACAACAGGAGCAAAGCTGGACTCTTGCTGTGTATACGGAGGAGAGGCTCGGAGAGTCGATGTCATTTCCTTGGTTCACCACAATCATTTCCTGTTAAGTATTTGCAGGACTGAAATTACAGCTTCTCTGCTCAGAAGGGCCTCCTTTTTTCTCGAAAAAGCTGCCCCAGCTGCAGGCAGAAACGCACTCTGAGGGAGAGGTGGCATCATTGGGATGAATAAAACCTCCAAGGAAGGTTTGCCTCAAAGTCCATTTACTGTAAGGGTGGCTTCTTAATGTTCTGCATGTGTTCCAGCACATGATGGATGAAGTGAATTCTCAACATTTGAGTCATACTGCGGTGAACTGCTGCAGTTACTACACATTTCTTCTTTGCGTGTAATTCGATGTATGCTCCTGCAGTGGTGGATGAAGCACTACAGGAGCGCTACATGGTAGAAATACTCTGTTACAAGTAAGAGTATAAAATACGTGTATTCAAGTACTGTGCTTAACAAGTGTTTGAGGTCCTTGCACTTTACTTGAATTATTCCAGTTTCTGACACTTTTTAATTCTATCCCACTACAATGCAGAGGCAAATATTGTACTTTACGATACTTTAAAGTGATGTACACATTATTGCATCAATAGGCTAATCATACGTATAATCCAGTAATATATATTATTCTGAAATAGGATTTCTGCATAATGAGTTTTGGCACTTTAAAGTATATTTTGATGCTAAAACTTGTATTTGTACCACAGTATTTATACACTGTGGTATTGCTACTTTTACTCAAGTACGAGATCCGAGTGCCGCTTCCACCACTTATACTTAATTGGGTCGTATCAGAATGACATATGATAGGATTACAATTATTGATTCATTCATGCAAGTATGATTTTAATGTTGCCGCTGGTAAAGGTGGAGCTGCATTAACTCATTTATATGCTGCCATTTTTGTTTTTAATAATCCTCATCTGCAAGTGAGTACAGCAGATAAACAGTGCAGTAAGAAAATACAATATTACCCACTGAAATGTAGCAGAATATAAAAAACACTCACTTGGTTTTTTTTGTTCTTCGCTGCAAATAGAGGAAAAGTTTGTTGTTGCAGAAATTATCATTTGTTTCAAAATAGCTGACTGACACAGAAAAAATACACAAGCTCTGGGGAAATTCAATACATTTGAACTTTAAAAAGTGTCCTTATTGATAATGCGAGTCAATATAATCCTGCTGTTTACGTTCACAATCGCTGAGTCTCATTAAGTACGTGCACTTTGGGAAAACGCTAATGACCCCCGGGGCTGAAATGGATTATGCTTTGTCAAAGACTAAAATAGTCTTTTAAAGCTCGACAGACACATATTACATTATACATACAGAAGATTAATTCACTGCATTGAATTATGCGGCAGTAATTAATGGAAGCAATCAGCCAGCAGAGCTTAGAGGGTGCAGAGACCAGAAGAGTCGGTGCAGGTTCATTTGTGTTAGTTTTATGTTCAGTATTTTATGTTAAGCATTAAAT
>CALSBV010012213.1:15039817-15063534 GCA_943590825.1 Bovichtus diacanthus | reverse complement strand
AACTTGATGGTCATTAAGTTAAAACACATATTTAATCAAAAAAAGATCCAGGTGATGGATTTTATTCTTGAGCCATGTGGATTCATACAAATGCGAACTAGTCACATGCAAAGGAGTTACGTAATTAAATTACAAAATGAATGTAATTGTAATCAGTTATTGAGAAAATGAGACTCAAATGAGTTACTAATCACAATGTGATCATAACTAGATATATTATCTTTGATTAAAAGCTTATATGTAGAATGAAAAACATTCTGTTGCTGTTCCGATCTTAATTGAAGTTATATTGAAGAACTTTAAGTGACATTTTGACAGTGTTGAGCACTGTTGTGAGGTTTAATAGTAGTTATTTTAATAGTAGCTTAACTTATTAAATTGTTAATAAGGTAACTAGTCCTTCCCAACACTGCAAGTACTGAGCAGACTGTAGATCGTGCAGCATGTAGATGTTGAGTGTTTGTGAGTGCAGCTTGTCTGGCTGCTGTTTTCTGTCAGTGCCACACTGCCACCTTCAGTGGAAACGTTCAAGATGTCAGGGAAAATGCAAATACTGTTCCAGCACGAGCTGGGAGCTCACAACAAAGTCATTCAGGATGAAACTAAATCAAAAAACCACAGGACACCAAAGTCAGGCTGCAGAAACACATGTGATAACGTTCATCAGACGCATCTTCTGGGTGGGCGGGGCCTAACGACCTCACTGTCAAACGTCTTTTTGTTCCTTATACGTCACATTATCCACCAAGTCTCTGATCAGATGATCCCGTTTGTATCGAAGGAAGTCGTTAAAAAAAAAAAAAAAAAAGTTATGTTCTTTGTCATAATTTTTGCTTATTTTTCTCATCTTAAAAACAGATTGCCAACATTTTCAGTAATGCCATCACTGCTGCTCTTTAGAGTCGTACTACTTTCCCCTCCGTTGATTTAATAGTTACTTTCCAGATGCAGATTAACAAAATAACATCTAACCAATAAATACATTCAGTTACTCTCAGGGGAATTCAAAAGCTACGCAGCAGTGTTCAGACGCCTTCACAAAACGTTTTATTTCATGTCCCCCCTCATCAATCTACAGTCACTATCCCGTAACGAAAAGAAAAAATGATTAGAATTTTTTGCAAATTTATTCAAAACAAAAAAAACCTGAAACATCACATCTAATTCCGATATTGTACATCGAGTGTAGTGTCCTCTTCTGGCAACGTCGCGCTGCAAAGGGTCCGGCAGTGGACGCACATTTTCACATCTCTCCAGAGATGGTTGGTTGGCTTCACCTCCAGTCATCGTCCCTAAACCGCGAGGAGCGGTGCCTGGTTTCCTCCAGATGGGACGCTTAGAGGTGAGGCCACACTGTCCCATCTCCGTTTCATCAGAACAGAGAACATTTGACCTTTAGGTGATTTCTTGCATTTCGTGCGTCGCTGAGTATGTCACTGTCATTTTCTATGCGTTATCAATAAAGTTGCTTGAGAGAAAGAAAAAAAAACTAAAAAAAGAAATCTGTCGGATTCTCTTAAAAACCACGGTGGTCGTTTCCATCGAGGTAAAGTAAAAGTGGAGCGTGGATGAGCGTGGATCTATATAATGTTAGCATGAGGCTGCAACATGACAGAATGTGAGACATGTGAAGGGTCTGAGGACTTTCGCTGTAGAATGAGACTAACGATTATTTTCATCATCGATTAATCGCTCGGTCTATAAAAGTCAGAAATGACAAACATATCCATCCCAGTAAAGTCCAAGTGCAAGGTGACGTCTTGTCTCGTCAATCTAAAACCCAAACGTATTCACTTTAATCTTTACAGCTGAGGTATTTTGCACGTTTACAGCCAATATATAAAAAAAGTAATTTGAACCATTTATCACATTTCCAACCCCCCCCCCCCACCAAAAAAATAAAAACACAGTAGGTCAATGCTCATTATATTTATGGCATTATTTATTTTAAGCTACTGCTCCACTGAAGAAGAAAATAAATCACTGCTGATAAAAAGGTGCGAGAGTTACATGAGTTGAACCTTAGGGAGAATATTACATAAATATCAATTAGGTCAGCTTTGATTTGCCCTGTAATGGAAACAAAGCTACGGTCAGTATACAAAAAGGAGGCCATGTAACAAACAGTGGATGCCATGTAGACAGGCACCGGTGCAGACAGAGGCACGGGGAACAGGAGGGTGAGGACACCACTCGGGCAGCAGGAAGTCTTCTCTCATTGCTCCTACAGATAAGGTAATAATGTTTACAACTGCTTCTGAACACAAACATTTCCGTGAAACTTTCTCCTGACTCTTCAAGTATAAATGTTTTGTTTTTGTTTTTTTTAAAGGAAGGAGAAGTTGCAAGGTCACATTTTACACAACTGGAATGAAGCTATTTGTCATCTTCATCTTGGAGGCTTTGGGCATTATCTACTGAGTGAGACAGTTCCCACCTCATGGATCGTAGTCCATCATACGCAGACTATACTGTGCAAGAAACAACAAAACGACAGCACAAACATTCCTTTCATTGCACTTTGTTAAAGAAGATAAAATCATCATCGTACAAATCCCTCTCAGTTTATCTTCGGTTGCTGAAATGATGCAGACGAGCTCATATTTTAACTGCCTACTTTGTTCAAAGAAGGACCTACTTCTGTTAAAAACACAAGATTAAAACATGTACATTATGAGAATAAACATCTTTCTGTGTGATGGATTATCCTCTGATACTTCACAAGGGTGGCAGGAAGCGGCGTGGCCGCTCGTGAAAGCTGGCCGTCTCTATTGCAGGGGGAGCGTGAGTGGAGGCCCAGACTCGCTGCCCAGAACATAATTAAAACATAATGAACAGGTGACGTAGAGAAATGGACAGTAATGGCTTTTCCCTTTGAAACCAGGAGATCTGCCTGGTCAGTTTAAAGTGTCTTGGTGAAGAGGAGGGCTGACTACTGAGTGTCCACAAGCTCCTTGTGTCGTGTAGAGCGCAGGGTCAGTGGGAAGTACCTCTGATGATCACACATGGCGTTTGTAGAGGGCTGACGAGCAGCCACGGTGCCAGAGGGGGTGTGAGGGATACACAGAGGCAGCGTGGATGATCTACGAAGTGCTTTCTGGAGAGGCGACTCTTTGGCGTGCGGTCCTGGGGCGACTTCGCGTCGGGGCGTTCGCTGTACGTTCGCTCTTGGTTTCGGACGGCTGCGTTTCGGCCTGCGGGGTGCTGGCGTCCCCGACAAGTTCGCGCAGGAACTTGAACTTGGACAGGAAGAGCTGCCAGACTACATACCAACCTGAGGGGCAAAGAAGGAAATTGCTATTTATTATTATTATCCAGGCACTCCTAAAACCACAGGTGCCCCTCATGTTGGAACAAGATCATGTGAGTGCCAGCAAAACAGCAATGGTGAAAAATAACCAAATACATTTACTGAAGAATAGTTTTGAGGCACTTAACTTCATAGTTCCAATCCACCACATTTCAAAATTGCACTTTTTTCTCCCCTTCATTTATTGAACATAGTTACTAGTGACTTTTCAGATTGATGTTTTAAATACTAAAAACTGATCAGTTAATACACTATGATGCAGTGTTGTAGTATAAACAAACCGACAGCATGTAAAGCGGTTCAAATCTGCTCCGCTAATAACAACATACATCAGTCAATAATAAAGATCCAATAATATGTTTATACAACACTGACAGGGGGCATTCTGCATAACCAGTACTTTTGATACTTTAAGTACATGTTGCTGATCATTTTTCTACAGTTTTACTTTTTGCATTCAGAATTTCTTACTTATTTTCATATTTTTATAGTGTCGTATTGCTACTTATGCTTTAGTTGTTTATTTGAATACCTCTTCCACCACTGCAGAGGAGTCTTCACGGATTCTGGAGAGACTCTCAAAACAATTAAGTTTTTCAAAGATGGCTGAGTATTTATCTTTCAGGAGGAAAACACAGCTGCTTTGCTCGGGAACTGGCACCAGGTTCTACATTAAGAGGCGCAAACTGGGGCTTAGTGAGCCCACACATTTTACATCACCCATTGTTCCCTGCTCCACCCACACACGAGTGTGTGGATCAGGTATGTCCAGTTTAAAGCTCTTAATGTGCAGAGGAGGGAGAGATGTGGAAACAAACAGCGCTGCATGCGGCAGAGGAGCAGCCATGGTTGTGTTCTGGCTGCAGACTCCTCCTCTGCGCATGATAAAAATAGATACTCCTTACTGAAATCGAAACGTGCCGGTCAACGACATTCAACACCCTCCGAGTTGTCATACAAGCAAACTTTACAGGATTAGTTAGACATACAGGGGAAACTGTTGCACTAAAAGGAGTTCAGCCAATTTATAATTGCAGCCTCTTGTTAAAGGGAGCGTATCGATGTTCCCCATCTTAATATTAATATGGCACATTAACGATACCTTTCAAAGCGTCTCATGTTCTCAGCCATGCATGATTTTCTAGGTCAAGATTACATCTTGTTGAATTAAATCTTACTGTTTACTGATGTTTTGTTTTTTTCTGCTTGAAACTTACGCTGCAGAGAAGACAGTTCTTTTTCCCTTCTCGTCAGGCATTGATATCTCCACACTAGCAGGACGGATTTGTACCATTTAAATTGCATTTTAAACGCCCATATCCCTTCATTCGTTTGCAATTTGAACTACAAAGATAGCCCTTACCAATCACTTACAATGTTAGTGTCTATCAAGGACATTATAGGACCCTGGAAATATAGGGACTTATGAGCTAGCAGTTTTGTGCCATTACTAACAAAATAAAGCCTTATTGTTAGTCAAATAAGTTACAGAATGGCTTAGAAAGTTAGCTTGTTATGCAACTTATCAAGGTTATTTCCTTTGAACTCACCAAACAGCATGAAGAGGAGCGCGCAGACCAGTGTGGCCACAATGACCAGCAGTGTGAGCCCGACACTTTGCCACATCTTAGCTGGACACTTGAGAGCAACAACAGCATAAGGAGTCGGCTGCCTGCGGTGTATTTTCTGCTTCACACACACACACACACACACACAACGTAGCTAGCTAGCTCGGTTAGCCGCCTGGCAGCTGAGTTTGATAGCTAGAGAAGAAACAAACAGCAGCACATCGCACACCAGCTTGTTTGCTAGCGTCTGGAGGTGGCTAGCTAGTTAGCTAGCTGGTTGTCTAACGTAGCCGCTTTAGTTTCACAAACAGACTTTAGCGCTAACGTTAGTTGGTCAGAACAAGGTGAAGTCCTTCTTCTGTGTGCTACATAACTGCAACTTGTATTAAATAGTTATTGTCACAGGCAGAGGCAGAGAAGTTTCTACAGTAATTGGGTTAAGACAACAAAATCAGCGTCATAAAACCTCAAACTGCGCATGCGCAAAAAACATTTGACTTCTGGGTAGTGAAGTTCTTCTTCTTCTTCTTCTTATGCGTAGAAGTGAATAAAAATAACAGCAGTAATAGTTATATGGTCCAAGTTTTCAGTTTGAGTTCAGTTTGTGGAAGGTAAGACTTAAGACTTTTCCATTTGCCAATTAAATGTGGGAATATTTATCCATATCTTGCCCTGCACTGATGTTTAAACATACAATATTAGAACAAAAGTAAAAATCAGCCTAAAAGGGTACATATACACCTTACTTCCATACTTGATTATGAGCATTGTTCCATTGTTATCAACGTTACACCAAAGCCACATTATGTGTTGATCATTTCCTAAACATTATTGACTAATAATATATTAGTAGACATAACTATGCATACACAAATATAAATGAAAAGGAAGAAATATCACTTGCTTCTTTGTTACAAAAATAGTTTTGGGTTGTTTCAATTGTGAAAAGTTGCAAATTAATATTCTTATAAATATAATATTTCTTTAACAAACAAAGACATTTTAGACAGCCATCAACTTTGCTGGTGTTAATATGAGGAGAACAAAACCACGTGCTCAGAAAAAAGAAATGTCTTCTCTAAAGAAACTAACAAAGCAATGTTGGACCAAAAACAACAATTAAAAACAGTTTTAAATTATTTTTATTTCAGATTTACAAAATGTGCATAAAGGAGGAATATCTATATGTTTAGTTTGTCTTCCACCTTGTATTTCAGTGAAATTTCCCCCAATTTAACATCTTTTCTGTAACTTTATCCACAATGCACAAAAGCGCTATTGCATTTATTTGTAAATCCAGCAGGAGGAGTCATTATCAAACATCTGGAACGCAGAAAATTGTTTCCAAGTAACAAATCCCTCATCTAGGAAAGCTGTTACGTAAGTGCAGCTGATGTCTTCTTTAATTCTGACACTTCACAGCACTAGAGCAACTACTGATTTTCCACAAACACTCTCATTATCAGCTCAGGTCCTTTAACATGTATCAGTAAACGGGGAATAATGCACACATTGAAGGAGCTGACGGGACGGCATTTCACTGGAGTTGTACCATGTACGATTTCACAAGACAAATAAAATTGATTGTGTTATCAAATGTAAATGAAGCGTATTCCAGTCCATGTCACCACGTCATTTACTCTCATTCCTCCTATGAACTTTAGGAAAAGCACCTCGTGTACTAACTTGTGGACTTGCAGTGGAGTGTATCCTTGCACCTAGACAAGCCTCAGTATTTGCATATTATACTGAGGCACAGTGAGTACATGAGTCATTCTTCAAGTTGCCATTTTAAACGTGTGTAAGTAGAACAGTGTGTATAGCTTCTGTTTTGTATAAAGGTTTTCACCTACTACATTATTATTCTCAGGTTTTGGATTGTTAGTTTTAAAGTTTAAAGCGGTTATAACAGATATTTCTAGAATAATGAGAATAATGATGTATCAAATGAGACTGAAAACAATGCGACAATGTGAGCGATGGCTTTACAGAGCTTTATAGGTTTATAGGTTCAAGGTGCACAGAGGTAAAACAATAGAATACAAAGTTAAAACAATACAGTTTAAAAGAGCAAAAATAAAAGAGATGAATATAAAAATAAAATTGAAAAATAATAGAGAGTAAAATAAAAACAATTCAAATGAATGTGAGTTTTATTTAAGATTTTAGATCATTATAACAATAATTAAAATAATTTTTAAAAAAGCAATAATAAGACAATGATAACAAGGCTTTATGCTTTAAAAACATTGAGTTAAAAGCACTTGAGAACAATTAGGTTTTTGGTCCGGATTTTAAAACTGCAGTATTTGGGGCATTCCTTAAAGAGTGAATACTGGATTTACATTGATCAGTTGGACACAAACACAACTCCGAGCGAATGACATTGTTGCTCTGTAACTTATGGACAACTAAATAAACAAATGTGTCCTAATTGGTTTGCTATTTCAACCTAAATATGTCAAGGCTGTGTTCACAACTTCCTGCTCTCCACCAGCAAACAATCAGCCGGTTTCAGATCAGAGGGAGCTGGCCTACTTTCAAAAAAGGTGCTAAAGATCTTATCTGATGCAACAAAATGCTCCTCACAGTTCAGCTGGAACCACAATCAGATTAAACATAAATATGTGGTTTCCCCTGTTCGTGTGAAAGAAGTAAATTTTCACATTTCAACCGTACATAAAAGTAGTGGCGTAAGAAGTTATTTTTGAAATGTCGGGAAGAAGAAGTAGCTCAACATTGAAATACTCAATTGAAGTACAACTACCTCAAAATTATACTTGAATACATTTACCACAGAATGACAGGTTTGTCCTTAACCTCCATAAGATCAAGTGCATTCATACATTTGTATTTCACATATTTAAAGTGCGTGTTTATGTCTTTCCTGCTGCTTGTTGCTTTAGTGGCACAAGATTCTCACGCCTATGAATGGAGTTTTATTTATATATCACGGTATCTAAAGCATGCTGAATATAGAATATCTATTTGTTCCACATCCTCACTCTTGTTTTGTGTGTGTGCCCCGATTGTGAGTGTGTCAACGTGTTGATAGGCAACATCAAATTGCAGCGTAAGCAGGGAAAGTACAGTCAGAGCACTTTAATGGAAAACTGATTCTGTGATTGAGGCACAAATCTCACTTTAACAGTTTTCTTTCTTTCTCCTCCTGCAGCTGGTTGTGTTTGTTAAGCCTCCCGGGGCTGAATTTAGCCGACGTTTTTATCCAAAGCGACTGACAATAAGTGCAAACAGTCATGAGAATACAAACTCCAAATAGCAGGAATCTAGCCAGTACATCAGCTTCAAATAAGCCAAAGCAATGTAAGAGCTGGATACAGGAATGAGAATTATTATTGTATTTATTTATTGGTCACGGTGCTGAGTTTTCAGTCTGCGACGGAAGGTGTGAAGACTTCCTGCTGACCTGATATCAATGGGGAGCTCGTTCCACCATTTTGGAGCCAGGATAGCAAACAGGCGGGTTTAATCTGAGGGGTATCTGGGCCCGAGCGAGCCGATTGGCTGATGCACAGCGAAGCGAGCGGGCTGAGGTATATGGTTTAACCACGGCCTGGAATGTAGGACAGGCCTGATCCAACCACAGCACCAGTGAAGAACTTATACTTGTAATGTAGTATTTTCATATTCCAGTGAATATCGTTGGTTGAACAGGACGTCATTCTGGGCTGTATGCCATCTGTCACAATCAAATAAAATGAATCAGGAAATAATTGTTATTGGTATTTTTGTTATTGTCACAGTAGACAAACTTCTGGTATGAAAACTTATAAAAGTAGATCTTGGGTGTGAAACTAAAGTTGATGGGTGTGATGAACAGGATTTACTTGTGCAGACAAGAAATTACAGTCTCTGTCACACACACACACACACACACACACACGATAAGTCAAAGAGAGTTGAATCAGAGTATGTCATAAATCACCATGACATGTAATTACAACATGATGTTCATTTTATTTAATAACTGTTGCTTAACTTTTAAACAAAAACAGTGCAGGTCTTTGGCGTGTTGATGGCGTTCAACACTGAAGGTTTCTGTTAAACCGTCCCCTAAAGCTCTGCCGTCAAAAAGCTAAACTGTTACAAAAACATCCTAATTTATGTCAGAGAAAAAAATACATCTATAATTCTATAAACATTAATACATTTACAGCAAGTGAGTGCTCTACCGGGGAAATTTGGACAAAGTAACACAAAAACAAATGAAAAAACCCATAAACTATTTATTTACAATAAGAATTATACATCAGAATAACTCAACATTGTTATTTCATTTACTGAAGGGTTGATGCGAGTGAATTATTGTTCAACTCTCTGAAACAGTGCCAATATGACACAAAAAGACATTATAGGCGTAATAAAAGATGAAGGTTATAGTGGAAGGCATTAGATTGTACAGGTGCACCAAATAAAGTGGATTCTGTGTTCACCTTAAGAGCAACAGGTTCTTTTTTAACCCATTTTACCTATTTAGTGGCGATTAAATCCACTATTTCCTTTTACATTTTTAAATAAAGATACAATTTGTATCAACAACATACTGCCTCTTATTTCACCCAGTTCACTGAGGCAACTTACAAAGTAACATAGCTTAAAAAATACATTCAAATACAGCCCGAGTCCACACGTACACGGGTATTTTTTTTAAGCGTAGACTTTTCTATGCGTTTTTTCCTTTTGCATACTGGCTTGAAAACGCTTTAATTGTGTTTTTGAGTTGTAATTTGGACCAAGGTATTTATTTATTTTTAACAGTGCTTATGTGGACATGGGAACGAAGGTGGAAAAACCCTGTTTTCAAAAATATCCGTGATAAGTCATATCTTAAAAAAATGCATTTTAAATACAGTTTACATCAAAGTGGATACCACAATACATAAATACACAAACTCATGTTTCTCTTTTCAGTCTTTCCACTGAAAGACGAGGGTTCAGACTGGTTCGTCTCATCTCAGGAGCTTGTTCTGACTCTGCAGCTTGAGGATCTCAGCGACCAGCATCTGTGGATCCATCAGCTTAGGAAACATGTCCATGGCCGTGTCCACCAAATGAACGCCGAAGATAGCGAGGAGCTTCTTCCGGACAACCTCTCTCTCTACCCCGCCCGGACTCGTCTCCCGAGGAGGCTCCCACTGGAAATGCTCCTCCGGCAGGCTGCTGACCCCCGGAGGATGAGCCCCGAACGGATCGGACCAGAACTGGCGCCCGTGGGCTCTGCTGCGCTGGAAATCTCTCGGCTGACTGTACGCAGGCACGCTGACTGGGTATGAACCGTAGCTGGCGTAATGAGTCGGGTAGGGAATGCTGTAATGCTGCTCGTGGTGCTGGAAAGCTGGTGCGGTCCCCTGAGAGGAAGGGCCATGTGAGCAGCAGCTGCATGGAGGGCAGTACTGTCTCGCACTGTGGGTGTGCCGAGAGCTGCCGTATGTCCCCGCGTACTGGTGATCACACACACTCCGAGACGCCTCCAATGCCTGACTGTCTATGGAGCCTAAACCAGAGTCCAGCTGCTCCTGAGAGCCTCTCTGCCGCAGTGAGCTGAAGTCAGAAGACGAGTGCTTCTCCTTTCTAGACGCGGCCCTCTTGCTGGAGCGGTGACTCGCCTTCACCTGTTCATGTTTGTGATCTTTCTTTAAGGAGCCGCTCTCGTGTCCCAGAGTCAGTTTCTTTGCCATATCCTCCACCAGCAAGAGGCTGTGTCCAGGCACCGGACTGGAGCGAGCGGAGGATTGTTTCTGAGCGGCGGGCGGGTGCTTAGCGTTCTCCCGAAGTTCATCAGCAACCGAGCGGTTGGACTGTTTGGCTCGCTCAGGATGGTGGAATTTACATTTGATCCCATAAGTGCATTTCTTTCCTGAAAGAAGAACGAAACGGAAGATTTTAGCAGTGCTGATCATTTTTAAACCAAACTGACTGTGACGGCCCTGTGAGGACTGGTATCAGGTATTTAATAAATCAAAGTATTGGTCAACTTTTTTAAAAGAGATACTCAAAGTTATTACAATTCATTCTGAAGGGAAGACGAATGTTTGTACCAAAGTTCAAGGCCTTTGTTGCATTGACCAACATTGTCATATAGAGCTACGGCGCTAGTATAGCTAACTAACAATTAGCTATAAATGGATAGCATTTGTGCCACATCATTTAAAAACAATGCCATGCAGGACCAGTAATGTGGTGCAGACGTTCTCTCACCATAAGGGCATAGCTGTTTCTTTTGAGTCTTTGGAAACCTCCGTAAGAAGTTCTCCAGGGTCGGTCCGTAGCGGCCCAGAGGATCATCAGGAGGCATAAACCTGCGTCAGGGTGAAATTAAAACATTAGTATAACTAGAATTAATGCCTTGCGGTTGCCTGTGTACACCCTACTTTTTATCCTATTTCACATTTGTGTGAAATTGTCCTAAATAACATATGAATTCTTGAGTTATGGTCAAAAACTTTTGAGACCTTTGACCAAATTCTAATCAGTTCATCCTTGAGTCCAAGTGAAAGTTTGTAAAGTATGTTCCGGTATGAAAGCAGCGAGGGAACTCTTTGCATTAAGAAGGCAGAACCCACTTGTTATTAACGAAGGAGTACATGAGCAGCCTCTCCTCGATGAAGCGCTTCCACTCCGGCTTCTCTCCCTGAAGGTCTCGGTACATGTCGTTGGACACGATGATGCCGTCAGACTCGTAGCCCAGCTTGACGATGAAGCAGTCGTCGTTACACACCACCCGCTTGCCCGCGACGCGTCTCGACGGCGTGAACACCAGAATCTTCCTCCTCTCCAGGTCTCGGAGAATGTGCTGATCTGTAAACCAAACATAAAGTCACAGTTAAACCAGCAATATGCTATTTTTAGGCCACGTGGGGGCAGAAACATTTCCTTTTAAGAAGATATGACGAACTTGTTGGCAAACAGTTGCTTATTTACACATCCAGCATTATTCATTTGGTGTCATGTTTCTGTCCAATATTCACTCTCTTTAAACACGCTCTGATTTTAGTCTCCACCAAACTCCTGAGGGTAACATTTGTCTCTTTAGCTGCTAAAAAAATCAAATAAAAAATGCCCAACTTTACAGCAGAAATACACACGTACAAAAGCCTGGGACAAAAAAAAACGGTTTTGGTCTCTATAGCTAGTTTCCATATTTTTGAGAACTGTACGGTGGATTTTTATACAACTCACTCATTTTATTTATATTAAGGCTTAAAGTCAGGCATTATTATTTGAATGACAGGCTGGCCTGCCTTAACTCCAACGACCATGCCCATTTTTAGATTAGCTGGCCGTTATACAGCGGCGTCCCTGCCAGGATGGCGGTGGCCGCACATTTTGAGCTTCACTACAGCTCTTCAGAGACCTATGGGTGACATGAAGGATACAGTGTCCACGTCTCCATGTCTTTGGCTAAAATGCTGCTGTGTCTGTCTGCATGATGCATGATCCTGTGAGAGCAGTGAGAGTGAACCAAAACAGTACACAACTAAACAACGAGCTGAAACTCACTATTAAGCTCCGTAAAGCTGAAGGAACCTGGAGATTCGGGTGATAATTGTGTGTGGATTCATCACTACGAGAGGCACTTTCACATCGTCACTAATGTTTACACATTGACATAATATAATATGGATTATAGCCACTTAAAGTAAATCATTACACATAATCTCAAATAGCATTGTTCAGGAAGCAATTTCGGTTATTTCCCGGCATAGAGATTTGACCTGTTTAAATATTAACAAAAGGGCCCTAAAAGTAGATCCTGCAACAAAACAATTAATCAGTACGAGCAGTCTGTTCATAAAGAAAACCAGGCAGTACGGTGTCCAGACGTAGGGTAACCAAAAGGCAAATCACTGACAACTCAAATGGTTATCTTCTGGTATCTCAAATCTTTGGAAAAACCCATTTGTATTTGTATCTGTTGAGCTGCAGCTACATAGATTAGAGATAATGCTCATTTAAGTAGCAAATGTGAGAAGAAAAAACCTACCTGGGGTATTTCCCATGTTAAGCATCACCGCTCACTAACAGAGCAAAAATCATATCCTGCTCTTTTATTGAAGCATCTTTGTATTTTGCATTTGGCTTTTAAAGTCTATGCAAATCAAAAATAATTTCAAATGAGGCTGCAACCAACAGTTATTTTCATTATTGATTATTCTGCCAATAAAGTTTCTCCAATAATCTTTTAGTTTAGTTAGGGATTCTCATCCTTGTTTTTCTTTCTATAAAAATGATCTTTAAAACATCCCAGAAGACTAGTTGACATATTTAAATGTCTTGTTTGTGACCAACAAATATATTCAGTTTACAGTGATATAAAACAATGAAAAGCAGCAAAGACCTTTGAGATGCTACAAATTGTAAATGTTTGACATTTTTGCTTAGAAAATGACAAAAAAAAAAAAAAAAAAAAAAAAAAGGAGGAACAACCTGCTTTTTCTAGTCACAACAAAAGAGAATAATAAGGTCTCCCGACGACGTGTGAGTCACGTAGGCAGGCGAAGAAGGAAGTAGAAACTTTAAAACGAGCGTGAATTCCCGACGTCTTACCTGTGATGGGAACATCTGGCCGGGGCTGCTCCTTCCTCCACGAGGGAACAAACACGGTGATCTCGGTGTGACCTCTGTCCATGAAGAAGCTCACGGCCAGCTGGATTCCCAGGCAGGAGAACACTTCCTTGTTCCCGTGGCTGAATGAATGAATGAATGAATAGGGATGAGAAACATTCACACATCAACAAATGTCAGAGCAGGTTCAGAACAAGGGCTCTTTTATTAAGCCACCCTTTCACAGCTCTTATCACTATTACACCCTTTGTCAGGTCAATTAGAGAGTCACGAGATAACAAGCTCACTTGCCTCAAGTAGGTTGACCTTTTTGATTTAGTCATGGATGTTATACCTGCCATAGGCTGCAAAGAAATATTACCAATATTGATTAATTTGACAATTATTTTCTCGATTAATCTATTACCTGTTACTGCCTATAACAGGTCTTGAAATTGGATAAAAAATGTTTATCGTGAGCTCTCATAGACCAACTTGACGTCTTCAAATTCAACAGTCCAAAATAAAAGGATATTGACTTTTACTATCAGAGAAAATGATTGTTGTTAAACAAGGATTTTATGAGCAACTTCTTGACTTTGCAACTTCCTGGAGTCTTGTTTTGAGGTTGCCAGCGGAGACTCTCAGAAGAAAGTGAAAAGGCGTATTTCCCGAAATGTCGAATTACACGTTTTTTTTTTTTTAAGTCTGATTTATATTTCACAACAAACATGTATAGTATCTAGAAATCAGTCCCAGCAGCAAACAGTGACAACAAAGCATCTAACCTGACGACAAATTGCTAAAAAAAAAAAAACGGGTTTATTTATATACACGTTTACTTAAGCTCCGCTGTGAAAACTCAACAGTTGTCAGTGTTTGGAGCCCACGGGCAAGTTGTGGACGTGTCAAAGTAAAAGCCTAGAGAAACAAGGGAACAAGAAAGGGCTTACAGGCGAGCCGAGGTGTGAAATGCTGCCGGGCCTGTTCCCGTAGAAATGAGGTATTTCTCAGTAAGCAGTGCTGGTCTTTAAGAAAACAAGAACGCACTCATATAGGCTCGGATTTGCATACTCCAGCAGCCTGATGACACCTTACCTGAACAGGCGTGCCCGGCTGGGAAATGCAAAATGACAGAGGGGTGTGTATACTCTGAGACAACGTGTGTGTGTGTGTGTGTGTGTGTGCACTCTCTGAGCTATTTGTTCCTCAAACTGTGTGTGCATGTTGAGGTATGAGAAAGTGAATGAGGGAAAAGGTTGTCTGTGCCCAGAGGCAGTTGCCTGGAACAGCAGATAACAACAGTCCCACGATTGTCTTATTTAAACTCTATGACACTGAGGTCCAACCCGACCCAATGTTTTTTTTAAAAAAAGGCGAGAGAGGCCGTAGCGCGCACACATGCTTCCCACATAAAAGGCAACTGTTGGGTGAAGCCGGAGTTAAGATGTTTGCAAAACTGGTGTTTTGTTTTGTTGAGTAAAATAACAGTCATTCATATCGAACATCCCCTCAGGCGGTGCGTAATGCAAATACAGAGACAGTGCTGTAACTGTTACGTACTGTGACTCCTGATGAGCTCCTGAAGGGTAATAAGTGTTATTGTTAGAAGATGTGCAGGTGGCAAAGTGGTTCACATTAGTGGTCTTGAGTGAAATGTCTCGACAGCTGTCGGACGGGTTGCCATGAAAGTTGGTACAAACATTCACGTCCCCCTGAGGATGAATTGTAATCACTTGGGTGATCCTCTGACTTTACATCTCGCGCCAACGTCAAGTCAACGTTTACTTTGGTCGATGGCCAAATACCTGCAAAACTAGATCAGACCCAGCTGTACTTTGTGTTCGGTGGCAATAAGCAACTGTGAGCATGCTAACGCGCTAAGCGAGGTGTTAGCATGCTCAAGAGTGAGTCAGGCTCTGGGAATACATCGAACAGCGTTACGTAATTAGGATGCAAAACAAGCTAACCTGATACAGGAACAGGAAAAAAGGAATAATCAGATTAGCAATACATTTAGTAAAAATGGAAATTATTGGCAGTTTTACGATTGTATAATGCAGAAAAAATAAAATAAAAGATATAGTACCATGCACGTGCGCACACATTACTCTAAACAGCAAAAGTCTCACACAATAGTCTCTAACGTTGGTGAAAAAAAGGCTTGGACTTGGTGGAAATTTCACTATTATTTTGGATGTTGAGCAGAAAATGGGAACATCACAGTATATTGCAAGTGACCGCAAAGCAGAATTTCACACTTTCTAGTTCGTGAAGATTATTGTTTTGCCTAGAGGCATCCGAGCGTGAGAAGAGGGTTTGTAGGAAATGAGCGAAGCGCTTTAAAATTTCTGGTCTAGCAAACAAAATGCACGACAAACCAGGAAATTTGAGTGTAGGTTCATTTAATTTAATTTATACGAGTACGGCTGCTGCTCAAAGTTAAAATCCGGCAACACTAATGTGCCAAATGATTCGTCTCCTTGGATGACGACAGCATTTTCACAGCTGGACGACAGAACTTGCACCGTGCTGTGATGAAATGTCGGCATTTGTCTCTTCTCATATCTTAATTTGCATATTTGGTATTGAGGTAATCCAAAAGTAACGGTAAGTAATCAAGTTACTTTACTTTACTTCTTTTAACAGGTCATTAGTAATTGTATCGGAATACATTTTCAAAATAAACGTCAGCACTTAGCGTACTTTTACTTCATTATTTTTATTAGTAGTAGTTGTAATAGAATATATTGCTAATAACACGAACGACTTATTACAGATTTAATCATGTTTTAATTCTTCTTTCATTTAGTTAAATGAAGAAGTTAAATGTTATAAGTGTCACACTTTCAGTTAAATGTGCTACTGACCGTTTAAAACTATGTTCTTAAAACAAACTGGAAGTGAATCATCGGGTGACTTGAAGGGAAATTAAACGTTGGAAGTTTTGTTAGATTTCGTTTCTATCGAAGCCTCACAGAGAGACTTTGCTCTGTGTCGACCCAAAAAACACAGACGGTGAAATAAACAGTTGGTTCATGAAGTGGGACAGATTGGGATAATAACTTTTAGTTGAGGAAAGCTTCTGTTATTTCTTTCTTTTTAAACTTAAAGAGACAAAAGGGCTTTTTACTGAGCAGGAAGTGAGAGGCAAATGTCGACCAACAGTCAAAAACCCAAAAATATTCAGTTTGCAATTATCGACTGCAACTAATCATTATTTTCAGTGTTGATTAATCTGTTAATTGTTTTCTAGATTAATCGCTTTCTTTTGTCCAACAGTCCAAAACTCAAAGATAGTCAGTTTACTGTCGTGTGTGGTAAAGAAAAGCAGCAAATATTTATATTTCAGAGGCTGAAATGTGCACATTTTTTTGCTGGGAAAAAAAAATTCTCAAAATCCAAGGTGATGTCACCAAAGATAGTCAGTTAAATATGATGTAAAACATATTAAATATATTATATATATATATATATACATATTAAAATTGACACAGGGCAAAGACTAAATAAATAAATTAAAATTGCTGACAAATTTAACACTACATTTGAGAAACAGTGAATTTTGGGCATTTTTTATCCATTAACAACAAAGCTACAGATTAATTTTCCATCAATGGACTAATCAATCGTTTCATCTTCCTCACCTCATGGCCACGTTGCTCCCGTCTATAACAACGGGTCTCAGCGCTTCTTCATCCTCGCCGCTCTCCTCTCTGCTCTGAGCAGAGGACACAGGGAGAGGCAGCAGCACGGTGGGGCCCGCAGCCTGGAGGTCCCCTCGGGACAACAGCACGGACATCGTGGTCCCCTGCTCGGCCCCCTGACCGGCCTCCCGACTCGCCCCGATCCTCACCAGCTCTCCCAGAAGTTTATCTGTGTCCATGTTGGGGCCGAACTTCTGCTGAACGGCCTGAACCTGAGCCGTGGAATACCCGAGCTTGTGGAAAAAGTCCAGCTGGGCCTCCGGGTGCTGGGCGGCCAGGGAGGGGTAGGGTTCGCCAGGGTACATTCTCTCACAGGAGGGACGGGAGGAGTTTGGAGGCGGGAGGAGTGAAGAGAAGATCCATGCAGAAGTGTCAGAGTCTGGGAGGCTCAGAGGGGCGGTGTTGGGGATTTTATTCCATGGAAGTCCAGACGTGAAGAGAGCAAAATCAGCATTCATGTCTTCAGCTTCAACTCGCACAACTTCCACCTGTTTGGAGAAAAAAAAAACACTTTATAAAGTACAGTTCTTAAGTACAAGGTATTTCCATTTCATGCTACTTTTCAAGCCAATGTTGTGCTTTTTACTCCACTACATACATTAGACCGCTTCAGTTATTTTGCAGGTTTAGATTATTAATACAAAATATAATCAACTAATACATAAGGATGCTTGTGATGGATTAAGATACCTGACAGAATATAAGAAATATATAAAAGTTATCCCCACCTGTACCAGCTGCAACATTAAATTAGACCAGAGTATTTCTACACTGTGCTATAGTCAGTAATCTTAAAAGACAGAATAGTTTCTTATGGTGATTATTAAATGTGCTGAAAATGTTTTATTCAGAGTGGAAACAATTAGTCAACAAGTCGATTGACAGAAAAGTAATTTGCAACTATTTTGTCAAATGTCCATCAAATGTCTTGTCTGGTCCAATGAACTGTCAGAAATCCAGAAAATAAATCACTTTACTGTGATCTAAAACAGAGAAAAGCAGCAAATTCTCACATTTGAGAGGCTGAAACCAGTTAACATGTGTGTGATAAAAGTCTGAAATGATTAATAGATTATTAAACTAGTTGCAGATCTACTATCAGTCCTGATAGACATATCTTTGCTTGGCAGTAAACGCATCGTCATCATCCCATCTAACAGATGTTTAATGTGAGATAGAAGGAGAACTGATGGAGGAAATTAACACAGATTATCATGTTATCCTCTCACTTTCTGAAACAACAGTGAAACTCATTGGTTGAAAGTAACTAAGCATTGTACTTGTACATAATTATCATTTTAATTGACATGAGTATTTCCATTTTAAGCTACGTTATACTCCTATGTCACCACAATTCTGAGGCTTCTCCACTACTTATTTATTTGATCATTTAGTAGATTCAGGTTAATAATACAAAATATAATACAGTACATCATGTTGTATTATTACAGGTTAAGATAAATTCACAAGCTACCCAGCATATAAAGTTCAAATTAGATCAATTTTATAATCCAACAATGTAATATACAGTAGATTACTCTGAAGAAATCACATTGACTTTTATGAATTTTACTTTGGAATTTTTAGTATATTTTAATGCTAATACTTGTGTCATTTTTACTTAATATCTTGAGTACATTTATCAAACAGAGTATGTCTACACTGAGGTATTACTACTTCATTAAAAGAGTTGAGCACCACTTCTGGTTAAAAAGCTTAAGTTTAAACAGGCGCTCGTTCAGTTTCCGCCTTAAATTCGAATTTAACAACAACAACAACAACAAAAACCAAGAGACACGAACGCACCTTGAACTCCTCGAACAAAGTGTTGAATGTAAAAGTATCTTCCGCTTATGTTTCCATGTGAAGAGTCTGTCGCAGCAGCTGAAATGTGGCGCTTCTCTTCTGCGAGCCGGTAACAAGGAAGTTGGGTTTTCCCTTTTCTAGACATCAGCACAACAGGGCGACCAACCTGGAGGTTTGGGCGAGTCACATGTGCGCATATAAGCATATAATCCTCCAGGTCCATCCGGTCCGTCCAGGCCACTGCTGTTAATTACACATACATTAGGATAATTTAGAAAACGAACACATGCAGAATCAAAAGTGTTGGGAAGAGTATAGTTACTTCTACTTATTTTACTGAAGTAAAAGTAACCACAGGCTGGACAGAGTCTACACTAGTACTTCAATAAACAAGTAATAACAGCATTTACATTTAGAGTATCACTCATTATCACGAATGGCCCATTTCAGATTAACATAAATGCCACTGAATTATAATTAGTGCTGCATTAGTAAGCATTGCTAATGTTGCAGCTGGTAAAGGTGGAGCTAATTTCAACTACGCCTATTTTATATGATGCCAGGTTTCTTAATCCATAATAATATTTCATAATTTATTCATAATAATCTGAATCTGCAGAATAACTGACTGCACTGTAGTAAAAAGAACAATATTGGCTACCAAAATGGCGTGGAGTTAAACCATGTAGCATGAAATAGATATACAAAGTATGAGCATCTAACTATACTTAAAGTACCAAAAGTACTCATTATGCAGAATGTTCAGAATAATAAATATTGTATAATTAGATAGTCATTTTAGTAACTAAGTACATTTACTCAAGTACTGCACTTATGTACAATTTTAACATACTTGTACTTTACTTGAGTATTTCCATTTTATGCTACTTATACTTATACTAGAGGCAAATATTGTATTTTTTACTCCACTACATTTATTTTACTCTTTTTAAGAGAAAAAACAAACATGATGTGCTGATATGATGCAGTATTATATTGGCTCCATATTGACAAACTATTATCATTATTATTATTATTATTATTATTATTATTATTATCATTATTATTATTATCATTATTATTAATATTATTATTATTATTATTATTATTATTCTTATTATTATTATTATCATTATCATTATTATTATTATTATTATTATTATCATTATTATTATTATTATTATTATCATCATTATCATTATTATTATTATTATTATCATTATTATTATTATTATTATTATTATTATTATCATTATTATTATCATTATTCTTATTATTATTATTTTTATTTTTATCATTGTCATTATTATTATTATTATCATTGTCATTATTATTATTATTATTATTATTATTATCATTATTATTATTATTATTATTATTATTATCATTGTCATTATTATTATTATTATCATTATTATTATTATTATCATTATTATTATTATTATTGTTGTTGTTATTATTATTATCATTATCATTATCATTATCATTATCATTATCATTATTATTATTATATTAATATGTATTCCTTGGTGATACAAGCAGAATATTATGATATGCTATGATAGTATAGCACTGTGAAAGGAGCCATTCTGCATCATCAGTACTTTTACTTTTTGGTACATTAAGTACATTTTGCTGGCAATCAGGGGCCAACATTGTCTTTTTTGTCCTCCAGCCAAATGGCGCGTGTATGTTCACATTTTAGCAGCCATTCAATATATTACCATTGTTTTTTTTGACTGATGCAAATCTTGCCACTTTTATTTATTTATTTATTCCAGCATTTGGCTGGTAAATAGTGTGAATGTTGTGTCCTGCTGGTAATACCAATGAACACATGCCTACAAATGTTTAAATCTAAAGACACCTTCACAAACACAGTTGATTTACAGTTTTCAGTAAAGTGGGACAAGGCCACGTTTTTTTTAATTATAGGCTTCATAATGAAAGATGTCCAGCATACTTCCTGTCAGGAATTTTTTTAAATATTATGTGGAATGCTCTCGCTCATAAATCTCTCTTTATGTTCAACATTATTTAGCTTGTTATGTTCAAAGAACTATGATTTATGGTTTTCTGTGCCAGAATTGAACGTTTTACTCTGGAGAAAAACAATGTTTGGTACTGACCATGTCGGAAATATTTTATTTTGGAACTTTTCAATCAACTTCTTCATCAGTCCTTCAACTTTTGACTTGTAGCTCACTTTCAACAGCACCGTCTCACTGCTGTGGACTGATAAGAAATCTAAAATGATCGTTAGGACTTCATTTGAATGTGTTGCCCAAACATCCAGTGTCTATCCCGGATATGAATATTGTTTTGGGTGGGCAGTCAAATCCCAGCGTATATCAAAATACCGTGTTCCCACATTAAGTTGGTCTTTTAAGGTCCAAACTTGACATTTAGCATGTGGTCCTCCATGTAGTGATAAGCTTTCGTGTGTTCCAGGAATGAGATAGCAGATACTGGAGATGTGTGTGTGATGTGTGTGTGTCTATGTCTCCAGTCTATGCTAAGCTAAGCTAACCGGCTTCAGGCTGTAACTTCACATTCTCTTCCCAAAATGACAAATTATACCTTAAATGCTGGAGCAATACAAGGATATTATAGAAAAGAGCGTGCACAATCGTGTGCTTTCCCAGAAGATGGGATGTAGCTGCAAATTAATACTAGAATGAGATGTTTAAAAATCATATACTTTGTACTTTGTTCAAGTTTCCTCATTGGTTTGCCGTTGTAGTGCTAAATAAAATGCAATATAAATGCCATTATATATATGAGGCTATAAAGCACAGAGATGAAACACATAGCAGCCATTAACCTTCTGTGATTGGTCACGTCATCTTTATCCTGGCCAATAAGCTTTGTGTCTGGCCTCTGCTGATCCTCTTCCGCACCACCTGTTGCATCTTAATGCTACAGTTCATCTGCAGAAGCACGTTTAGATCAGACTTAACATGGACGCTTTTCTACAAGAGGCAATTTGCAACAGGGAGAATCAGATAATGCCTTTTAAATGACAAGAGTGCTTTTGATCTGAAAGGGGCTTCAACTGCTTCAACGCCTCCTTCCGCACCAGCCTTTGCCTACGAGCTAATCCCTTCTTTGTCTTTGCAAGATGTCTGTTAGAACTCTTCCCCTGGTTTTCATTAATCTTGGTGGAGAGATGCTTTACATACTGGACCAACGTCTACACGCTCTCAACAC
Source organism: Bovichtus diacanthus (assembly GCA_943590825.1). Classification (NCBI taxonomy): domain Eukaryota; kingdom Metazoa; phylum Chordata; class Actinopteri; order Perciformes; family Bovichtidae; genus Bovichtus; species Bovichtus diacanthus. Next base: position 15,041,368 of record CALSBV010012213.1, on the reverse strand, counting down.
GTCCGAGGACAATACAGAGAAAGGTAGAGGTAGCTAGAGAACTGACAGGCTCGGTAGGTGTGTGCGTGTTTAGCTCCCAGTCATCCCTCCTCCTGACGAGCTTTATAGCTGATTCTTTAAAACTGAACATGTGCAGCTCATATTTCTCATGCACAACAATGACAAGTCTATTTTCTTTCTTTTCTTATTTGGGAAATCTGACTCGGATGCAGGAGTGTGGTCAGAAAATGAGAGAAAAAGAGGTATCAATGCCATACTTGAGTATATTATTGTTTAGTCAGCTCCTTGTGCCCCTGTAGCAGTGGTGGAAGAAGTACTAAGGCCTTCTACCTAAGCTGAGTAAAAGTACTAATACCGCAGTGTAGAAATACTCGGTATCAAGTGGAAGTCATGCATTTAAAAGTTGACTAAAGGAAAAAAGTAGCAAAAGGAAAAATACTAATTGTTCAGAATTGCCTATTTCAGAATGATTTAGGCCGATATTATTGGATTATATTGTTGATACACTGTGTGTAGATGTGGGGTAAATTATATATTATACACACACACACACACACAACTCTATGCACTGCTGGGTAGCTTGATGGCATATATCAATTATGATATAATATCATCATTTTGTTTGTGTATTCCATTTGTATTATTAAAAATATATATTTTTCTATATCACATTTTTGTTTTCTTATGTACTGCAGCACAATGGGACTCGAACTTTATTTCGTTTGTGTTGTACAATGACAAATTGTCTTTTTTTCCTTGAAACCTCCAGTAACTAAAATGATCAAATAAATGGAGGACAAAGTACAAAATGTGCCTCTGAATTGCAGGAGTAAATAGAAAATGGAAATATTTAAGTAAAGTACAACTACCTCAAAATTGTACTTAAGTACGGTACCATTTTTCGATATATTAGTAGCCTAGTCCGTAAGATATACCCCTCTAAATACCCAAAACACAGTAACTACTTATATTATGTAATATAATTATAAAAGTTCATGAAATCAGCCTGTAAAACTTAAGCAGGAAAACTATATCAAGTGTAAGCTAGCTAACCACGTCTAGCTAAAGCTTTAACTAAATAAGCTTATGCTCAACCAATTGTGTTTCATTCCACATATCTAAATACAGGATGAGCTAATCCAAAATGTAGATTAATTTGTTGATTTCCATACAGCTACTGTAAATAAAATGTTTGTAGATACTGTGTTTTGCTCTGTTGTGACTGTTCAAAGGTGCAGCAGCCTAACTGCTTTTTTTTGGGTCCAATCCTGAAACTTAACGTTTTCTTTTTCATTATTTCTTTATTTACTGTTCTCTGCTTTTGTGTTGCAAACAAAACATTACATTTGCATTTACAAAAAAACAAAACTCTTCTGTGCTGTTTCCATGACTTAACCATGGACCAACCAGATTAGACTCAAAGTGACCACAAAGACACATAAACATCTGCGAAGAGACAACAACTATGAAAAGGGACAAAAAAACACGAAAGAGACACAAAGCCACTACAAAGAGACACAAAACGACTACAAAGAGACACAAAACAACCAC
>CALSBV010012213.1:15005747-15039807 GCA_943590825.1 Bovichtus diacanthus | reverse complement strand
ACTACAAAGAGACACAAAATGACTACAAAGAGACAAAACAACAATGAGAGACAACTATAAACTGTGTGTCTTGCATGTCTCTGCCCATTGACATAAAATGTTCAATATTAAATTTAAGGCAGCATTAACCACCTCTCTGTTTCTGTCTCTTGCCCACTCACAGTTCTGAATGACATTGTTGGGACCATGTTCAGTAAAGACTTTATGGATGAACTTCTCAAACCTCAGCAGCTGTATTCTCACAGAACACTGAAAACAGTGCTAACTCGGTTAGCGCACGCCTCCATCATGAGGCTAAACCCGGCCAGCATGGACAGGGTATGTACAAGAAGATGGAAAGACAATCGTCGCTCAAAGCTCAAGTTAAAGTTATGCAATGACATCACATTAAAACATTGTTCTTTATCATTTGTGTACACTGGGCACATTACAAACTGATCCTAGGTTTGCTACTCCGATATAGTCAGACTCTCTTTTAAATAAGTCCGTCTTCCTTTTGTGGATCGCTTTGCAGTGTAAGCAGTTGTTGCGATGCTGGAAAAGAAACGTTTCCTGCAGGATATTCCTCCGTTGAATCAGGCTCCCACCATCTGGAGGAACGCACATCTGCATTTGTACAACAATAGGAACACACTGTCTGAAAACAGAGCCATGAGCAGGCGCAGAAGTCTCACACTACTTGAATTACAATATGGATTAGGTTGTGGAAGTTTTGCCCAATGACGGCAAAAATAAACTCCCAAATGCTCATTTGTTTAAGTCTCAAGTGCAAATCTAAGGGTTCATCCCAAGTCTCTTGAATTTCATCCACGTTTGCCTTCACTTGCGTCCCTAAAGTCACATGAAGCGACGTCCGTTTCTGATGTTTATAGTATTTATTCATCATTTGCGTCTCTATTTATTGATATTCTGATTGTGAATTGATTATTTAATAACCCAGATTATGATTAGGGTGTCTTTTGAACACTGGAAATTATTTATTAGACAAAATGTTGCAGGGAAAGTTGAAATTACGTAACTCCTATCAAACCCGAAAAAAAAGCCTCACGTGACTGAATGGAAATGACGATGAATGTAAATCTAAAAGGTTTTTCTTGCTGATATACAAACTCTCCTACTCTCTCTGAATGTAATTGTATCCTTATTACAATTCAATGAGAGAAAGACAGATTTTTAACTAGATGATAAATCAGAAAAACAAATGAAATACAAAAAGTGATGCTCTCGAGTTTAGTCTGTTATCTGTCTTCACTGCGGTATGAAACTGCAGTGATGTTGAGATGTAACAGATCAGTCCGATCAGCTGCAGCGTCCAATCAATAACTGATATCTGTAAGGGGACGTCGGCCTCTCGTGCATCCTCGCTCAGAGATCCCTCCTCCATCCTCGCAGAAATAAGAGCTTTGAGACAGTTTTCAAGTTGGTTCACGCGAGAAGCATCATGCATCCTTAGTCTACAGCTTTTATACTAGTTGTAATTTCAGGAAAATAGTCAGTTTTGGAGCAAAAGATGTAGTTTTGTTTGATTGTAGTGGTGGCATGTCCCTAAAGTTTATACCTTCTTTCTTTTTCCCTCCTGTAGCTTTACGAACTGATGGTCATGGCTTTCAAATACCAGGTCTTCCTTTGTCCACGGCCTAAAGACTTGCTGCTCATCACTTACAATCACATAGATACCATCAGGGAATTTGTTAAACACACTCCTGTGGTTGTGAACCAAGTGGACGAGACACACAGGAAGATCATTGAGGTATTTTAAGAGCTTTTCATATTCCGTTACTGAATGTTTTAAACGGTCATTGCTGAAGGATACAGTACGTCTGTACATTAGGTGCATACAGTCTGGATTCCAGCTGTCACTTTTTATCACCTGTATCCTATGTGACCTGCGTTTGTTCTTCTTCATGCACTCTAGGTATACTCGTCTTTAGAAGAAGGTGAATTCCAGCTTCTCAGACAAACACTGCTCATATTTTTTCAAGACATGCATGTTCGAGTAAGTCCTGTTTTTGTTTGTTTTTTTACTCATCCCTCCATACATGTGAGATGAAAATATAACGGTTTTTTTTTTACATTCCCTCCTCTTAGGTGTCTCTTTTCCTCAGAAATCAAGTCCAGAATCCCAACGGACGTTTTGCCCTGTCGACATCAGGCCCAGTGCCTCATGGGATAGATGTTCCAGGGCTCATTAGGTAGGCGGCTGACGAACATGGCATTCAGTGTTTTCTGTTAGAAATCTGTTGAATTACCTTTTACATTTTAAATGCTGACATACTTAAGTGCCGTCCGATCACGCAACATGATCCAAAATCCTAGCCAGCGTCCATTCCTCTAGTATTCAACTACTACAGACTGAAAACTTGTCTAAAATTAGATGAATGGAGTCATACATATGCAAATAAAATGAATAACTATGAAATTTCCCCAGAGGATGTATCCTGATGACTTTTGGAATCCTCTGACTTTTTGTTGTGTATAAATATTAACCCTCGAGTAGCGAAACTTTGAGAACATTATTGCGAGACTCGCCGATGACAACATATCCTAAACTTAATCCATCGCGCGAGAATTTCATCACGTGAGACTCAAGGGTTTCCATCCAGACACGACTTTTCATCAAGCGCCGATTTTCTGTTTTATCTGAGATACATGTCAAATGAGCTGGCAACTAGCCAACAAGTTATTCGATTTGCTTACCAACGAAAGTATGTATTCCCTCAGGGGAACTGGACCGTATAGACGAGGTGTTTTACAACTGAATATACAGTAAAACATCTTTACACACCAATCTTCTTGTGTTTTTTTTGCCAAGCGGCTCCATTAGTGGCTTCAGATGCAGCTGCTTGTATGTTGCAAATGTTACTCTATAAGAAATATCCTAATACTCCAGAGTGCCGTCATCCGTTTCCTGTTACAGGACGTTTGACAGAAAGGGCCGAGAAGTGAGACGAAGCGAGTTCCTCACAGCAGGAAGTTACAGCAGCTCCGTCAGAGAGGGATGCTTCGACCTGCGTGGAGACAGAGTCACCAGACTGGGCATCAACATGTATGTATGAGCTGCACACCACATATACTACAGTTGATATGGATGATGAAACATAGGTGGATCAGAAGATGACACCACTTTGTTTTGTGTGTCGTGAATTAAAAAAAGGTACACTGTGAACCACGCAGAGGAGACACACACGTGCAAGGCTCCCTCTGTCAAGGTAACAATAGCATTGATGAGTGTTACAAGCGTTTCGTGTTGGGAAGTCACAAGGCTCAGTTACAAAGAATGTCCTCGTTGTAGTTTATGCTCCTATACTCCTGCTCCTGTAAACCTCGTCCATCCTGCAGACGGACGACACTCCGAACCTGCTGGCCAAAGAGGAGCTGAACCTGCTGGCTCGTCTGATGGGCAGCATGAAGCACGAGAACATGGCCAGAACTGAAACTGGCTTTCGGATCAACCTGTTTACTACAGACCAAGAGGAGGAGGAGGCGTGAGTGCTTTTCTTTTTCTTAACTCTTAAAAATGAACATCAAGCGCCACAAATATGTTTTATTTTGGTTCACAGGGGAGCTTCAGATGGACCTGAGGAGTCCTTGTTTGGAGTGATAAATATTCAAGCGATGCAGGTAGAGTGACTGTTAACCAGCTTTTAGTCAAACTATAGGCTAATGAAACTAAGTGCCTGTATTAATACAGAAATACAACATTGTATATAACGTAATAAAACAGTCTAACACATAAACATAATGTAGAATTATGTAGTACAGTATAATATAGTATGGGATGCAAGATAAAGTAAATACTACTCATACATATGAATATTGATAATATAAATATATTCCACAGCATTACACGTTTTATATTACAAGTACAAGTCCTGAATTCAAAATTGTACTTAAGTAAAAGTGCAGAAGTATTATCAGCAAAATGTACTCAAAGTATGAAAAGCGAAAGTACACATTATGCCCAATGATCATGATATTAATTGTATAGACTGTAGTTAACCAATTAATAAACACCTTCTATACGAGTTCATTATAAATATGTGAAGAGTCGACATGTTTGGGTTCTGGTTTGATTCAGGATGAGCAGGTTGCGACTGCGCTCGCTCGAATCGCCGGACAGTTTGCAGAAGGAGAAGAGACGCCGGAAAATCTGAGCAGCAGCAAAGGAGACGACCTGCTGGCCATGATGGACGACCTCTGACCCGACGTGTCGTTTCAATTAATGTTTCAATTTTACTGCCAAACTCTTTATCTACACTTGGTTGTTTAACATTGAAGCAGATTAGAGAGTAAAATATATATCCAACGACTCATACTGTAGCGCCTAATAAAACTTTATTATATTTAACTATATTTAAAATGACTAGCACTTGGAAAAGTACCACATGAATGCAAATTGTAAGACCTGCTATATTTGATATTTTATTTTCTATAAAATAATTATGTTTTCAATAAAGTATATACATATGTTTATTTTCCTTGACATAACATATGTATTGCTGTTTTTACATGATCCTTCTGATCATAATTATGAATATTCTGATTTATACAGCTGCTATTTTGGCCCGTACACTCCTGTAAAAAAAAAAAATGTTTAAACTTGGTTTATTTAAATGTCTATTTAAATATATGGGGACGTATAATGAAGTTATTTCAGATTAATGTAGTCATATGTAATGGAGTGTGTGGTCTCATATTTAGGGGAAAGTGTGTTTCCTAAAGCCGCCTGTAGAGGGCGATGTTGTTCTAAATCGACGCAAATCTGCGACGTAAAGTGAAACGTCATCACGCTGCACTTCCTGCTTCGGACTTGTTGCGGGAAAACCTCATTTGAGTTCATCTTCGTGTGCGGAGTTTTTCACCTTAAATAGGGATTTAACTAATCCAGGTAACTATAACACACGTCATCTAAGAGTATAATACGTACTATAGCAGAGTATAATAATACTGTGTGCTCTCTGGAGTACTTTGGTTTTGTCGCTGTTTAAGCTAACATTTGGATGTTTGCTAATTCAGCTTCTAGCATGTTTCTCTCACAACAGTTCAACCTACAGTCACTTCACTGTCACTGGGATTGATGCACACAACCACTCGATGGTCGTAAACAAATGTTTGCCAAGCTAAAAATATATAATAGGAACAATATAGATAGTGTAGAGCGTCATCTGTAACATTTTAAACACGTGAAATGATGCTAAGGGTCGTATGTTTGAAGTTATTCCAGCATGAATGGAGAAGAGTTGTTGTGTAGGATGCCTTATGGAGGCCTTAAGTGAGGTATACATTGTACAGTGTAGTAAATAGTAAATGAGCGTATTTAAGGATAGTATCAGCCAATACAGTCGTTTATCAATAACCACAGTGCATGTGTTGACACATTCCCTGTGTTTCTGTTTGGAAACCTCCTTGAACGCACTTACAAATACTAATATCCTCTATGTAATAATACGGTTTTAATTGGAGATGTTTCATTTCCCACAGTAATATTATCACCTCCTTTTTTGTGTTTGTGTCCTGAGCTCCCTTAGTCTTCCAGTGAGTGAGCAATTCTGCTGACTGACTGTTAATTAGTGCTTTATTAAATGCAGGTGTGCTTAAGTCTGTGGCTACATGTAAACACAGAGTGTAGATTTTGCTTGAATTTTCTAATTAACTTTACACTTAGACAGATTACATACAGACTGTAGACAGACAGCAATAAAACATGTTGCACAATAAATAGCAGTTTGGTTTTTGATAATTCACAGTTTTTCTTATGAATTGTATGGCAGTAACTAACCTTCTGCTTCTCTGCAGCCCTGACCTCTGGAGATCCTCTTCATCAGCGTCCATGGAGTCGGAGAGAACTGAATCCTCGCCGTCGGGCTCAGCGCCCGTAGCTGAAGTCTTCAACTCCATCCGGGAGCGCACAATCGCAGAGAACAGTATGGTGGTCCTGCTGCAGGGCCTGCAGGGAGAGGTGACCACGGTGGACCTGAAGAACGAGAGCACGGCGCGGGGCCGCATTGTCAACGTGGACGCCTTCATGAACGTACGTCTGGAGGATGTGATGTACCGGGACAGACGGGGTAAGCTCAGCCAGCTGCAGGACCTGTTTATCACGGGCAGGAACGTCCGCTACGTCCACATCCCTGACCACGTGGACATAATTAAGACCATACAGAGCCAGCTGGCCAAGATCCACCGCGTCCGCAATTTTGCCAGTCATGGAGGAGGCCGAAAAGAGTACGCCAAGAAAGCAAAATGACCTATTTTCATAGGACAAAAAACTTTTGAAAGACTAGTCCAAAAAATACTCTGAAGACAACAGGCAGTTTTTCTTTTCATCCAGATTTGAGGACAAGCATCACAATCGATCAGTAGTTTCCAACCTGAAGGGTCACGAAATGATTCAAGGGATAAGAGCAGAAACAATAACAAGAAGCACACAAAATGTGCAGAAAAACAAGCCAAACATTAGAAAAAAGCCAATAAATACATGAATAACAATAAGGGGGGAAAAGGAGAGGAGTAAAAAAAAAAAAAAAAAGTTTGTATATAAACACAGTATAATTAGAGTGAAATAAGACTCATTGAATGTGATGATAATTTCCTTCTTAAAATCTCTAAGGTTTCATATCTGTGCACCACGGTGTCTGAGGGAGAACTGGCCATGTTTTGTTTTGTGTTGTACAAAGGTGAAGAGGATGAGCCTGTCTAGTATGAATGAAATGAAACAGTTTTGGTTTTTTTTTTTACAATCGCTAACATCCTTTCTTCCAATCTGTAGTCACATTTTCAAAACTCTAAACACAATTCGCGCAACATCCGTCTGTTGTGGACCAAACCATTAACACAATTCATGTCAATTAACGCGTTTTCTAAAATGCTTACCCATTACCAAAATGAAGGATCTTTCTTCTGTATTTACAAATCATTGCACACAGCATGTCAGAATTGAAAAGTTTAATGTTCAACATGGTATAAAGCCTCTGCTTCTGCAACTACAGCAGCTCAAGCTGTACTGAAACAGCTGGTTTACAGCAAGTTGTGTAGAATAGACTGCCAGGGCTGGATAAGGAATGCCAAGCGTTTCTTTCCAATGTGCAAGATGTGATGTGGACGAGAACATGTGGCCAAATGCTGAACGACGTGACCGTGCATTGTTGTGTTTTCTTTCCCTTCTCTGTTTTGTTTTTAATTTAATTTTTTTTACTGTATTTGAATATTTAATTTTTCACACATTTGGAAACAGGTATGTTGGATTGTATGTTGCACTGGCAGCAATTTCATGTTGCTAATACAAATACAGCTTTTACTGCAGCAATTCTGTCACTTACTACTTTTTTCTACTTTATATTCAACGCGCAACCAAAATCGTAGAGCTCTTTACAGTAAAAGGAAACTGAATTATAAAAAAACAATGGACTTCATATCGTCTATTGTTGCAGGTAGAGGTGAAACACGAGTAGTTTTTGTAAAGCCATCAACTGTCTTTTGAAAGTGGTCGAGCTATGATTGACTTTATGTTCCTCTTGGATAGAAAACATGCGCTCGTGTTTTGAAAGAAAGATTTCTGATGAGTCGGTCTGACGTGTTTTCATAGAGTTAGTGTATGTAGAGAATTATATAAAAAGAAATGTGGTTCAGGTGTGTTGTGTTAATTGTTTAGAAAAAATAGCTTTAAACGCTTGTTAGCGGTTTAAAAAAGAATCGTTCACAGTGAGTGAGTGTCAGCGTGTTTGCTCTTGAGCACCACAAAGCCCATCTGTCTGTCTGAAGAACGTTAATAACTGCCCACATGCAGAAAAACATTAGTCACCATCAGTGCCAGTCTAGTGGAGGGAAAAACAAGCAGGCATGTTTCCACAGCTTTCTACCTCGCAAACATCTCTGCTGCAGGCATCAGGGAGCTGTCGCCCTCTCCTGCGAGTGGTGCCGGGCAGGATGCGACTCCGTTTTTAGCCAATGGAAACGATCAGAGCCGGGTGAAAGGAAGAGAGTGTTTCGCTTTGGAAACTGCCGTCCCAGTGTTCTCCCGATGCACAAATACGATTGAGGAATTTGAGGAATTTGCGAAGGGGTATGTTATTCCTACTCCTACGTGTCAGGAAGAGGACCCGCCTGACATAACACAGGCAGAGGCAGCTGGTGCAGATAAACCCTGCACTGTAGATGGATTCACAAGTGAAATGTCATTTTAAGGGAAACACTGCATTAAATAAAGGAATAGACACACAGGAATGTCCCTCGGCGGTTGGGTCATTGTTTGGGCTGTGGCACCGGTGTGTTTTTAGGGACATGTTTTTTCCCTTCACTGCTTTAAAAACCGACATTGAGAGCATCTGAATGACAGCAGCCCGCATAATGACTGCTTACTGCTCTGCTAAAAACATGACCGAGTGCCACATCAACACTCACTAAACTCAGAATAGCACTTTACTGAGGCTCAACCGCAAAAACAATTCTTTTACAAGACACGGCCCGGTTCAGTGTCACAGGCTCCACCTGTGGTCAAAGAAGGACTGAAGTAAAAGTACCAATGCAAAATACTCAAAAAGTACTTTTACTTAATACTTAAAGTAAAAGTACAGAGGTAATATTGGCTAAATGTACTTTAAAGCACTGTACATAAATACAATTCTGTGGTACTTGTACTTCACTTGACTATTTGTAGTTTACTTTTTACGCCACTACATTTATTTGCAGATTCAGATTATTTATACAAGATCTAAATCAACATTGTTTATTTTTACCAACATTTTAAACCATTAAACCAATTATTATTAAACCAAATGGGGGAAAATGACAAGCTACCCAGCAGTATACAAAGTTATATCGTTAACAGAGTATTTCTGCATTATAGTATTGCTACTTTGACTTAAATAAAAGATCTGAATACTTCTTCCACCACTTCTTCTTGTAACATTACCATAAAATGGTTAAATGTTAAAATGTACTTAAAGGGAAATATCGCCACCTTTTTATGTGGATGTACAATCAGTGTTGATGGTAAATGTAGTCCATGGAAGCAATAAATCCCTCAGTGCGTGCTATATTGATATATTGTTCTTCCTGCATCCAGCGTCGTCATTTCACGTGACAGTGACGTAGTTGGATACTTCAGCTTGGATTTCTAGTCTCCGCCTCCACCCTCGTTCATTTTGCTTGTATAGCAAACTAGTTACGTTTCCAGCACCAAGTGGCTTCTTAAAATACGAGTGCAGAGGATGCTACGGAAAAAGAAATGCAGCGGAGAGAGGCTATGGTTGCGGGCTGCGGCTGCATTAGCTGTGCAGGGGATGCATCCCATTGCATGCTGGTTCATGTAGGCACTGCAAGGCTCTGTGAGAAGGAGTGCTTAGCTTTCTTGGTCAATATAGCACACACTGAGGAATTTATTGCTTCAATTGACTACATTTACCGTCCACACTGATGGGACAGCCACATAAAAAAGGTGGCGAATTTTCCCTTTAATTACTTTCCACCTCTTGACTCCACTAAACAGCTGCACCTGCTGGCTCCACTGTTTTTCTTAATAAACTCAGTTAGAGACACAAACTGCACTGCTGCGGTCTTTTTTTTTTTTTTTTTCCTCCTCCCTCGACGCTGAGATTAAAATACAAAGAGCTCAATTAATCCACAAGCCCCCGAAGGCACCGCAGCCCTTTGCCCATGGCAGCCGATTCCTGCAGCTATTTCCTGTCCCACCCTCCTGGCTTAACAGTGAACAGACCTCACTGTGGTGCGTTTGTGGCCAGCAGAGGAGTGATCACCTCCCTCTGGTCAGTAGTGTGTCTTAAATCTGCACAGAGGCAGAATAACTCCAGTAAAAGAGGGATTTTCTATAAAAGTGAGAACTCTGTAGAGTTGTTTAGCTGTTTCTTTGGGGCTTTTATTTTGGAGTCAGTTGCCAGTTGTACGTGCATGAGTTTCACTTATCTCTCAGGAAGAGGAAACACCTCCTTCTCAACACATGTGAGGACCGTTTCTGTCTGGTCCTCCTCTAAAGGATGGCAGGGAGTGGATCATAGTGGAGGGCTGCTCCCTGGGCAGCAGCTACATCAGCTCCTCTGTCACGAACACTGAGTGGCCGACAACCTCTCACTGCTCCTCCGTCCAAACTATGGGATCTTATCTGAGTGTTTGCTGACAGACCAGGTCCAAACTTGGATCTAAATTCTTTGTTTTTTATAGTGGAAGTTTTGTGTTTGCTGTGCAACTCTCATCCAGGGCCAAGGTGGGTGATAACTTCAGATGATGTTTATCTTTCACTCTTTTTCTTCTCAAATGTTCATGTAAATTTAAGCTACAGGGCCTTTCCTGTCAGGAAACTGTCTCGGATGCTAGGATTTATAAAGATTTTTACATTTTCACCAGGATTTTCCCACTGCAGGGGCTTTGCTGTCAGGCAATAAACAAGGCAACAAACTAGTTTATTAGTAGGGCCTGCACCACGCTCTTTACAATACCACAGACCATAAAATCATTTATAGGTGAAGTAGCTACAAAGCAGAGAAAGAGAAAAGAAAACCCAGCTTGTTTTATGTATTTTTTACACTTTTTTGATGCCTCTTTCATTCACGTTCTACTGTGCTAGATGAAAGTCTTCTGACAGTCTGACAGACAGTAGACATTTGGCGGACTACTGTAAAACAACAAGTCTTATATTCAACGGTTTCAGGTTTCATCTTTAGACTTAAATAGGATTATCTAAGCAGGAAGTGTGGGAGGGTTGAACGGGAGTGCATTTTATGGGGTTAGATAAACGGCTACAGCTGCCGAGCTTTACATGTGAAGTTATTGGACTTGTCTGGAAATGGTAGGTGTTAAATCTGAGACTGTTAAGCCCGAGACGGCGGCGGCGGCTGCATAAAATGGACATTTGTCTCCCTGTGGTATTTGTGCTTCCAGCCCGGGCAGACTTCACCACAAGCTGCCCGCTTCAGGCGGTCAGGAAGTTCTGTGGAGCTCCACACAATAAAAACACATGTTTTTTGGTGTAAATCTGCAAGTGAAACAACAGAAGAAGAGTCTGAGCGTCCTTCTGCAAGGACACAATAGTGTTGTTTGTACAAATAGTCCACTGTGGCACTACAAAAAGTCTCCATTTAACCTTTTCTGTCTATAAATAAATCCTAAAAATGTACTTTCTTAAAATAAGAGAAAGAAAATCTGCCAGTACGGTAAAATAATTTCAACCTGTTTCCAAAAAGAAATCAACTTGTTTCAAGAAGTTCCCAGAAACCAGAGTCTTGAGCTCAAAAACCTGAAAGAATAAAAGTCACTGCACACAAGGAAAGTTTTGCAACGAAAAACAAGGTGATTGGAATCAAGTAGAAATATTCTTCCTCCAACAGCTGACTGTTCCACTTCTTTTATGAAAATGACGCTTGCGCTTTCTTACCGAGGTTTAGACGGGAGGATCGATACCATTTTCTAAATCTAAGTCTACACCCAGCAGCTAGTTAGCTTAGCTTAGCATAAAGACTGGGAAAAGGGGTGTTAAGTGATTAACGTGTAAAAACAATATTTTGATGTCTCAGGGCGAGTTATGTGCGGCAAGGTTTCTTGGTCCAGTGCCCGACAAGAAACATTGCTGCACATAACTCCCCCGTGAAACAGCGAATTGTTGTTTTTACGCTGAACAAACGACATATAACGTGTTAGTCAGGGAGCTTTAGACGTGCTTGTCGGCGGATTTTGTTACCTTTGGACAGAGAGCTGTTTTCCAGTCTTTATGCTAAGCTAAGCTAACTAGCTGCTGGGTGTAGATGAGAGCTGTATCAATCTTCTCTTCTAAGCGCATACATGACAAATATGTGGAGCTATTCCTTTAAACGGACATAGTATCTGCAGTGTGAAACATGTTTGATCAACAGTCTGATCGCTGGGCTTTGACTTTACACAAGCTGAACCGGAAACTAAATTGCCCACTTATGTTGTTAAGGTCTGGGGGCCACAAATTGAGGGTGCAGATGGAGTCATGCTTCTTCTGTCTGTGAGCTAAACGCCGAAGAGAAGGCAGCGCTGGTTGAGACCCACCGGTTCCCATGAGTCAGCGGCCACCATAGAGACGACCAATGTAGTAATTGCCCTCCTTAAAAACAAAAAATGAAAAAGAAAAAGCGACTTTGCGAGTGCACAGGGTCTGCCAAGAGTCACCGGGATAAAGATCAGGGTGGGAGAGCGACCCGAGCGCCCGAGTGGCAGCGATTGGAGCAGGGCATGATTTAGTTTTCTCCCTGGAGAGAAAGCACCAGAAAGGAAAACATTCGGCTCCCACGCACATTGTTGTTTTAATGAGAGGGAATGTGAGGGGGTGGGAAATATCAGTCATCGTGTTTACATCAAGCTTTACTGTAACTGTGGGATAATCCGTGACACTTTAGCCTAATCTGACCCTCAGTCTCTCACTCTCCTCACGGATCATTTCAAGAAATTAATTAAAAAAACATTTTAGGGACTTTTTCTTTCGGTAGAACGTAGTTCCAATGAGGTCTGTGGATTATCTAGAGTAAACAGGAAAGACATATTACTGCTTCTCCAGGGATGGCAATAATACGTGTCAAGTTCAAACTGTGAGTTTGAAATGTGACGACCATTTAAATCTCACAAATAGACGTTGAAATGTTTTATTTTCCCCAAATATTTAATAGTTATTTCTTGTCTTCTGAAGCTGTCCCTGGGGCTGTTTCACCACATTTACTTTTAATTATTTGCAGCTGTGGTGCAGCTCCTCTGCTCCCTTAGCGCATTGCATTATGGGACAATAGTGTATATCAACCGCACACACAAAAATCAAGCATTTTTAATATGCATGTTGACTTTTATGAGATCACAGTCCAAAGCCTGTTTAGATTTATGGAATTTAGACAGAGCTTTTGTCTTGTTTCCATCATTTTGGCATGACTTTATCATAACCCTTGAAAATATGAAACATGGAGATATTTGTTACTTTTGGATCCATTAAGAAAGATACTTTGGAGAAAAATCCTTCAAAAAAGTTACCTTACTCAAAATAAATGCAAAATAAACCAAAACAAACATGCTTTTTGTAATAACATGCTGTTAATAGCTGGAGTTTGCAAGTCAAATCAATCAGGTGACAGAAAACGTGCTTAACGCCGGAAAAAAAAAGTCTAAATATATATATATATATATATATATGAAATCAGATGCTAAATGTCGTCTTGTGTGTTTTTGTGACAGGATCTGTCGTTGGTGTTGGAGTTCAGTGTGTAACAGAAAGTCCTGGAGATGGTAGGTATCTGAAGCCACAGTGAAGCAGGATGGAGCCCATTAAGAGAGACATGGAGCTGCTCAGTAACAGCATGGCGACCTACGCTCACATCAAAGGTAAAAAGAACCTCAGCGTGTCTTTAACTGTGGTTCTCAATCTGGGGCTCGGGGCTTCATGTAATGGGTCACAGCATGAATCTATGCTGAGGTCATTGTGCTCCTCTGCCCTCACAGCCAACCCAGAGAGCTTCGCCCTCTACTTCATGATGGGCGTCTGTTTCGGCCTCCTCATGGCGCTGTGCCTGCTGGTGGCCGCCATCGCCTGCAGGACTCGCCGCCGCAGCAGACCTCCCTCTTCCCCCGAGAGGAGACAGCTGAAGGAGTCCAGCGAGGAAGAGGAGGATGAGGATGAGGAGGAGGGCGATGCGGAGGAGGATGGGGAGGAGGCGGAGGTCCCTAAAGTGACAATGGGGCCCTCGGGCGACGGCTGCAGCCAGTCTAACGGGACCCTGAGGAGCGTGAATGTGTTCGCGTCGGCTGAGGAGCTGGAGAAGGCGCGACGTCTGGAGGAGAGGGAACGAATCGTCAGGGAGATCTGGAGGAACGGACAGCCGGACATCCTGGTCACGGGGACGGGGACGATTGGACGAGTTCATTACCACTAACAGACACTTTAACTGAGGTCCACCTCACTGCCTGCAGAGGGAGGACACACACAGGACAACAGAGACGGCCCAAAGTGTTCAATGTTAAAATGTTAAAGTGAGGGACTGTATGAAAATGATTTGTGAACCTTATGTTTGCAGGGTCATTAATGTTTGAACCCTCCTCTTGATTCACAAACAATTAAAAAAATTATATCTTGTAGCCCGATTTAAAACTTAAAATCTTAACTAAACTTCTAATGTGCAACACCAACGTACACATAAATAAAACACAGATGAGTTGCCTCTGCAAAGTGCAAAAAAAGTTAAATAAAATATAAATTTAGGATAAAAATGTGCAATCCCTAAATACATAAGACATTAAGAAATAAGTCTACATAGGAATGAATACAAAACAAATATGCAATATATTCATGATATTTTTAAATCCAACACATTTTTAAAACTCAGCTCAATGTGATAAAATGTTATTTTATCTTTTTTGATCAAGGAAAACCTGTTTGTTCTTATTATTTGTGTCCTGATTGAAAAAAAGGCCATTGTAAAATAAAACATATTGAAATAAATTCATTTAAATGACAATTCCCATCAATAAACTCTCAGGTGGAAAAATAGTATCATATAATAATGGGCTGAGTTTCAAAAATCTTTAAAATTATTTGACAATGTCAGTGTTATATATATATTGTCTGTATTTATTCATGTTTATTCTTAGTGATATTCAGTAATTTAATATTGAACACTTTTGGTTTCCGTACAATTTGTATTATATTGCTTGTGACATGAATCAGATTTTGTATGCAGCATATTTGGCTTCATCTGTATTTTACCATATCTTTGCAATGTGAATAATAAAAAAAAAAAAAGTTTTTCAATCAACACGATATTGAGTGTTAACATTTAACAATGTTAAATATAATATAAATAATATAGTATTATTATAATAATAAAAATAATAAATAATCACTTGGTTGTTTTCAATTATTAAAATGATTTGTCTGAGCAACAATTAAAAAAACCTAAAAAAATATTCTAATTTACAAATAATATAAAAAACAGTAAATTCTTTATTTTATAAACTTAAATCAAAGATAGTTTTGAAAAAAAAACATGTTGCTAAATTACTTAATCAATGAATCAATTTTAAAAAAAAAAGTAAATTCATTTTCTGTTAAATTGTGATGCGCATTTTTAATTTCCTCCCTTTTTTTTTTTTACTCAAGAAAATAATCTGTATATTGATCTTAAAGGAGCAGCCCTGGTGCTGAACTGCAGCAGCTGCATGGTGGGCTACTCTCAGCAGACAAGCTTCCCACAGAGAGAAACCCTCCAGTCTTTTTCCCAGCCTTTAAATTGGCTTGTGTCTCTGACCCCATCACTTCCTGTGTTTCCCTTTCAACAATTCCCAGTACCCTCCCTCCCTCCCTGCTTCAGCTACAACATTGCAGCTCTCTCTGCTGAGGACACGTCTGTTTAGCGGCTATGAAAGAGCCATTCACCTCAGACGTACTGTAGATATTACCAATGCAGAGCTTCCCCAAGTGGATCCAGACGATGTCCCAGGAGACGGGACTATTTTCTGTTGGCCGAATGTTCCTCCGTCCATGAAAAGGCTCAGTATACGACTGCAGCAGCTTGTGTCTGTTGAGTGGCACTGAATGGAGATTGTTGTAGGATTTTAAGCGAAAACAACTCTCAACACTCACAAAACGAGACACTCGTGACCTGATGGAGTGTGTGTGTGTGTGTGTGTGTGTGTGTGCTCATTCTGGGACAAATAGCTTAGTCACACTCGTATGGGACGCCTCTTTAACAGCTTTCTTTTGCCACCTTGATACTTTGAGATTTGCTTCTAAACATCATTTTTAAACTGATGACGTTTCAAACACAGCTGCATTAATAGAGATGTGCCTGATGAGCAGTGGTGGTGTAAAGATATTTTTACTTAAAGTAATAATCTCTAAGATTTTGGAATTTGTACAAATGTACACACACTGCAGAGTAGATGAGGCCCGAAAACAACGAGGAGGTAAATCACAAATGTTGAACACAGTGCTCCATCGAACTTTCATTTCTACAGTCGGTTTGTTTGTAGAGCTCAACAATCATCACACTCACAGAATTGCCCTGAATCAAAGAAACATTTATTGAAAATTAAAAGACAAAGTACTCTAAAGCTCTTGAACAGTACAAAAGTTTTCAGCTTCAGATTAAACAAAACCAAAAGTCCTACAGTTGTGTTTGGTACATGCAGCATGTACAGTCAAAAGTGGGACGAAGCAGCACAGTGAGATTCACAGAACTAGTTCAGCTAGTTCGCATCAACTCTTCTTAAAAATATACACGTTCATCGTTGCCTTTGACACATTGTCGTGTTTCTGTTTACTTTTTTGAGCTGAAACCGGTCTTTTTCTTTTTGCTAGAAGATTTACTGCAACGGTTGTATTTAAAAAAAAAAAACAAAAACAAAAAAGAAAACATTCCGTTTTTATTTTCCCTCCCAAAGATATTAAGATTACAATAATTTAGGTCTTATTTTCTATACATGTATTATCATTTTGTAATAACTATTAATTTTTATTAAAAATCTAAACAAAAAGATAGCCACTTACCTAAATTGAGGCAGAAAACCTACATGTGTATCTGTCTAAAGCAAAATCAGGGGATTTTGGTGCCAAATTCTTTACAATTTACTCTTCTTTTTCTTTTATTTTACTGAAAACACCCACAATCAATGAGAATATACTGTAACACACACACGTAAAAATGTCTTCACTTCCTAATGAGAAATACAGGTAAAGTGGCACTATATGAAAAAAGCACGGATAATATAAGTGACAAACATCAACCGTTCAGGGGTTCATCAAAAGAGTTAACTTTTCATGTCTGATAATTTGACGATGGTGAGCCCTGAGCCCACTACCGATTGGTCCCGAGGAGCGAGGTATGAATCAAACGTTTCATGCACTAACATCGAAGATTTATCACAGCCCCAAAAAAAACTAAAAGATGGAAATCATCTGACGCCTTCCTACACTAACAAACAGGTACAGCTGTACCTCTCATAGTCGGATTACACAAGTTATATTATTCATATTTATTTCTAAGGCACAAATGCATGTCATGTTTTCAGAGAATATTCATCTTTGTTGCCTCAGTATTTTCTTCCCTTAAAAAGATACAATTAAAGTGGAACAGCTGCAAAACAAAAACTCCTCTTTACATAAAACAAAAACAAAAAAAAAAAACACACTTGAATGAAGCTGCTCTTCATTTAAGTTATTTTCTTCACTTTGACTGTTAGAAGGCTCAAACTCACTGAACAACATTTTTTTAACCATTAAACGATGTGGAGGGGGAAATAAAGAAGAATAACCCCCGCACCATCACTGTAACCGTCCTCACTTTGAAGATGAAGATGATGATGGAGCGAATGACTCTACTGTTTCTGGGCGGAGGCGTCTCCGGTGTTCTTGGGTTCTTTACGGGTTACTTCCATGTTGTCGTCCCCCATCTCCGCCTCCTCTCCTCCCTGGAACATGTCGTGGGTCCACTTCGGGCTGCTGCCCCCCTTACGGTAGACGAAGCGCCCCCGGCGAGGCGGGAAGGAACCCCGGCCTCTTCCACGGGTGTCTACCCAGGTTTTCTCGCCATCACGATCGTCATGCTGGAAGGGGACACAGTTAACGTTAAAGGTCAAGTCAGAAGTCTTTCACACAGCAGGACTATTAAAGGGAAACTTTTCAACATGGACCCCTGTTTCCCATGGTTGTGTGTCAGGCTCAGATTGTTATTATAAGTGTCTGACAACATTATGGGAAGGATCCTACAGAGATCTGTCTGTCACTGCGTCTAACCAAGTCTCGCTTAAAGAGGAGTCCGCTTCTGAAATCTGGCGAGAGGTGACTTGCTGCCAGAAGACAGCGGTGTAAACGTGAGTGACAGTTGTAGGGGAGTGCCGGTGTCACAGGTTGTTGTGTGGGAGTACAGAAAGCGGAGCTTAGTGATCCGAAAGATTTTCAATGTCGAATATTTATCCACATTGTCCAAATCAGCTAAATCGAGAGAATCAGCTTGCGAGATTTAGGAGGATTACATTGCAGCCCGTTTAGAAACTGCAGCACTCTTGCTCAATATTGGACTCATTTCTAAAATGTTTGTACACAGTTAGACACAAAAACATGGGTAAAATAGGGTCCAGGATGAGAAAAACAGAAGTTGCCCTTTAAAACTTCTTCAGATTTATCGAAACTCTGCAAAAATGCTGAAAATGAAGCCACTTCTTCAGTCAAGATTACAGCCTCAACTCTGTTTCATCAGATACTTTCCAACAAAATGTGCTTCAACTACATGAAAGTCACATTTTGTCAGACAGAGCATCTAATCATGTGGTAGATGAATACAATTTCAACCATTCAATAAGAAAAGAATTGAAATTGAATGAATATCAATGAATTTGATGTAACACAACATTGCACTATTTTTTAAAATCAAAGAAAGTGTTTAAATACATGAAAACAAAAACATTCCATCCTTTTGTGAAATAAAGTGCTCCTATTGACAAGTACGCGAGAGTCAGCTTGACGTGAATTTTGATGAATTTAAGTCAAATCAATGTGAGTATTTGTGGGGGGGAAAACATCCGTAGTTATTATTTATTAAGAGTTAAACCCTCAAAAACTAGGATGATAAGCTTGTTTCACAGCAGACGTGTTGGATTGATAGTAGGAAAACCACACGTGTTACTAACAACAATAATAATAATAATAATAATAATGGCTCTTTTCTATTAAAGTGTCTCAGTAATCCAGCGTGTGCGATACCAGGATTACGAAACACAAGCAGCTGAATGAAATTCAGCCACCATTAATGTTCTGATTTTATTTCTACTGGGACACATCAAAATGTTTGCAGTGAAAAAAGCCCTATGTTTTTAGGTGTGCCACTATATCAATTAGTATCTCCAGAGGCTCACCAGGTAATACTTCCTGCTCTTGGGAGTGTATTCAGGGTCCCACTCCTCCTCTGGAGGGCGCACTGCAGGATTCATATTGGCAGGGTTTCCATTGCTGTTGTTGCCTGGATAATTTCCCCTGTTCCACCCTCTCCCTCTGACTCTGGGGAACTGAAATCAAAACAACAAGGTGGATTCAAACTCGCAGTCAAGGGTCAAACACATTTTCTACAATAAGATGGAAGAATATTTATTATTATCTTTAATATTTATGGTCTAAGTCAGAGTCAACAAATTGACCCAGGGACGATGAGAACGACAGAACACACAAATAAAAAAATTAAAAAAGCCATAATGATGGAAGTCAGGCATTTGTTTAGTGATGAGGTGAAGTTCCACTTATTTACGCTACATTACCTTGATAAAAATCAGGTAGTGCATGGAATATGTATGATAGAGTGTCATCATCATTATCATCATCATCATCCACATTATGTCCCTTAGCATTAGGAGGAAGGAACAGAGCAGAGAAGCGAAGTCTACTGTGACGCCATTAGGACAAAGGATTGCAAGAAGATGAGATGTCAGTACCTCAGTGGAAAAAAAAACAAACAGCAGAAGAGATAAACAAACACCGACAGGAACTTACAAATCCTCGGCCTCGGCCTCTCTCTGTGTTGTGGCCCTCATAGTGGCCTCTGTCTCCGGCCCCACTGTAGTCCCGTGGAGGATAACGGGAGTGACCGTAGCCCTCCTCCAAGTGCTCCATCCCCTCTCCTCCCATGAACTCTTTACCTCTGAAAGGTGGAGGATAAGGGGATGGAGAGGATGAGGAGGAAGAGGAGGACGGGGAGCGATCCCGTTTCTTCTTACCCTTCCTGTGAGCACAAACATAAAAGTTGGACGTGAGCGTCATAGAAATTTTACAGACAAATGGTAAAAAAAAAAAAAAACTGGTAGAGATGCAACCATCGATCGGCAGATTTTATAGAGACTAAATATCGACAAATTTAGCGACTTATTCAGACCATCATGGAAAAAGCGAGAAAGTGGGGCAGGCAGGAGGCCACTCGCCGCAGGAGAGGGAGTTAATATAATACCTTTACATTCTTGTAAATCGATACTGATTCATAAAAAGTTTTGTATAAATACATACACAGTATTAGATAATAAATAGTTGACTCCCTATAAAAGGCCGACACACACAGTATAGAAGACTATTTTCTTTGGTTCTTCTCCAATATATCAACATACAATTGAATTTTCCATAAAAGAAAAGCTACAAACATATTTGCGTGAGCTGTCAAATATAGTTCTTAGAAAGAAAGGAAATCAAAATCGGGCAAGAAAGTTGCAATGGAAGCGTCTGTAGTTACAGGAGACATGTTTTCACCTCTTCCTCCTTCAAAAAAAGAAAACAAAACACCACAACTGCCTAAATCTTAACTTTAAATATAAATGCCAACTGTCTAATACTTTAAATATGCACGTCTCTTATCACATTACATTTCTGCACAAGCCCCTCCAACAATATTTAACCTAAACTAGCTCAACCTCTGTTCTTTGCATTAAAAAAATGCTGCATGTGAAACTAACAAGCCAAAGATAAGAGTTAAACGAAGAAAAGTAGCCAAGCAGCGTTTAATTACAAAAATTGTAAACGGTTTTATTTTGAAAGCACTAACGGTTTAAAATACCCTAATCTATATAGCACCTTTAAAAACAGAGTTTACAAAGTGCTTTTAAAATTGCCTCCTGTAAGTGGAGGTGTTGTATGATTTAGCAGGTGGGTGACTGCGCTGACCTGCAATATTCTGAAAGTATGTGAACAGGTTGTAGTTGTGGTAGTTTTGTTCCACTCCTAAATGAATGTTGGATCTTTAATCCAACAGAAAGGAGCTGTGTGTGTTTTCTATGTCAGGTGACTGCTAATGCTAATTCCCGAAGCTTTACATCAAGCGCGCTTTCCTTTGGAAGTGGTTACAGGAAGTTATTTGTCATCCATCTTAGCGCCTGACTGCTAATCTTTCAATAAATTTAGTCCAGCAAAGAAATTAACTGCAGAAAGTGACAGACACAAAGCCAACTGTGCGCTGACATATATGCACTGGGTGGGATTGTAAAATTACATGATGAATGTGTGTGTGGGGTGTTTATTGTACTGCACGCTGTAACTCCTCCAACATGGAAACATATCCATCGTAATAATAGTTTCCACTCTTCCAAACATTGTGCTCCCTATCGCCCTGTTGCTGATCTGAACACAGGAGATCTTGAACGTACTTGGATTTCTTGTGGTGTTTCCCAGATTTCTCAGAGGACCTCTCTCTGCTCGGCCCTCGGGAGCCTCCTGAGCTCCTGCCTCCTTCACGCTTGTACTCCTTCCCAGCAAACCTCTTACGTCTTTCAATATCCAGGCGGAGGTCCATCACGTCGCCTTTGAACTTTTTACTTGGATCCTGCAGAAATATGTTTTTATTAGCCACTAAACCAGCCGTTTATTATAACAATGGACAGATTCATAAATGCTGTAAATTATTTGGTAAACGTGACGGTTGAAAACAAACATCACTGCATTACAAATAAAAATGCACAACATATTTTAGGTATTGTGTTCCCTCAAGTGGTGAAGACAAAATGTGAATACTGAAATTCTTACTTTAAACATGACATGACTATGATGGCTACTAATGCAGTAAAGCAAATACAAAGATTAATACAAAAATATTCTTTTCACAATTTAATATAAAAGTATTTGTGGAAACCAGCAGCATGCATGTAGCTTATTAAAATAAATAGTTTTGTAGCTTGATTTTTTTCTTTTTAAGAAAAATACTTACAAGGTAAAGGCACTGATAAGCGTTCCTTGAGAGGCTTGGACTCAGGATCTTAATTCACTTCCTTTTAGCCTTTGCTTGGGTTCGTACATACCCAATCAATAACCATATCTCATAGGCTGGGGGCTTGCTTGGCACTTACAAAACACAATTGGGCTCTTTTGATTTAGAAATATGCATCCTTTGAAAGAAAAGCACAAAGCTGAACACTGCTGCTTTGGATCGTCTCAAATTTGCTTGTTCCAAATACGTCAAATTTCAAAATGGCGGGTCACCTTGTAGCTCGTCTCCTCCATATCCTCAAACAGGTGAGAGTGCCTCTTAAAGGCACTGGGGGAAACATCGATTCTCCTAAGAGAGGAGGAAAGAGCCCTTATGTCAGCAGGCATGAATCTGTTATTAACAGATTATTATTCAACACACATTACATTTGTTTCATTTTTTCGATCGTTTTTGATTTATA
This sequence comes from Bovichtus diacanthus, assembly GCA_943590825.1. Taxonomy (NCBI): domain Eukaryota; kingdom Metazoa; phylum Chordata; class Actinopteri; order Perciformes; family Bovichtidae; genus Bovichtus; species Bovichtus diacanthus. The sequence goes on along the minus strand of CALSBV010012213.1, from coordinate 15,017,667 downwards.
CAACTCAAATACACAAATGAAAAATGATTTAAAAGTCATTACTTTGAATAAGTGACAAACCAAATATATATATATATGTATATATACTGACCGAAAAAGGTGTCTGTTGAAGCCTTGGATTATTACACCTAACCTTTTTACATTAATTACTTTGTACAATTCTCATTTAATGTATACACTGAAAATGAAAGGAAAATATATGTATATTAAAAATACCCGAAAAGTCCAATTTTCTTCTCAAAATGATTCCACAAATGAACTCCTTTCCTTGTTACACATCTTTGTTTTGCATATGTTCTAATCTTTGTTTTCGTAAATGCAAATTCCTCTTCGTTCATACTTACTCATCTTCTGGATACAGTCTGGAAGCATCGCATCGTTTTTAATTTATACATAAATTGTGCAGTTTTTAAATCCACCAAATCTGTAATTTCTCAGAGCATGCGAGCTTCTAAATAATATGTTGGATCGTTCGTGATAATCAGCTCCGTTTACAATTCTTGTTGGCCTCTTATGTGTGATTGTTTTGTATGCATTTCTCCAAACCTCCACACAGAAGGTAATTCATGGGACTAGAAAAGAATGGTACAATACTTCAGATCACACAGTTAGATGTAGATACCTGTGGATTTCTGGGCTCTTCCTTGGCTTCATCATTTCTACCTCTGCAGCTTTTCTTTGGTACATGGCAAACCGCTCACTTAAAGACATGTCTGAGGATTGGAAGTGTTGAGCTGCAAATAAAGAACAACAAACTATTATTCCAGATACAGCAGCAGCGCCTGTGGTACCCAACATGTTATCGAGTAATGTGCAGTCAACTGTGCAAACTCCTGTTGTCTTGTTATCTGGAGTCTGTGGAGGCTGGACCACGAGCACAGGTCATACTTTACCTTTGATGTAATGCACGATTGAGACTATGTGCTGAGCAAACAGCTCAGAGGGGCTACGACGGAGCTGTGTTGACTGAACGTGCTGGAAAATGGAACGAAACTCTGCATCTTTCTTAGTGGGATTCAGCAGCTCTCGGGGCATGAGGCGCTCTTTAGACATGGAAGAGCTGAGAAAACAGAAGAGGTCAGGAACATTTAACGTTGAAGTAAAACCATCGAACGTATTGGCCCAAATATAGGACGAGGGGGCTGTGTCATAATCGAGGACCACTTTAGCATGTTCACTTCATTAGATTTTCTTATTGAATGGAGTTAGGACATGCAAAGTGATCCTTCCAACCGTTTTTAAATTGCATTTTTAATGTGTGCATTAAAAAAATTAAATAAAAATACAGTGGAAATTCAGAAAACATTTAAAAAAATATTGTAAAAGTGTTTTTATACTTTGTGTGCTGCATTATGGTTATTTGTAGCCTTAGTGTTGCTAGACTAGCAAATTTCAAGATCTGTTTATAGCTTTGTCTAAAAGGTTTGAAGGGGAAAGAAATTCTAAAAGCGTATTCCAATGTCTTTACTGCAGAAACAGACAGAGGATTGAATCATCTGTAAAGCCAACAATTACTAGTCTAACAAAATGTAATGATGGGGAACTCGGACTAAAGCCAGAGAGAATCAATCTGACGGTTAAGTGAGTATGTGACTGATAGAAAAGCTCCACAAATGTGGGATTTACATTAATGGAAGTGTATCATGTTTCACTTGTACGAGAGAAAAGGCTGCAAAGGACGAGGACCTGTATCTGTGTCTTATAGTCGGGCCAATACGATAATATTGCAGGGTACATCACATGATCTGGTATTACTACACATACCTGGGCATTTCATCTACAGAACCGACTTTGAGGTCAAAGTTGTCCCTTGACGCAGACAGGTGTCGCACAGGTGATTCCTCACGAGGAGGGAAGGCTCCAGGGAACAGCGGCCGCTCCTTCTCTCTGGAAGTTGCGGGAGGGGACGGACTCCTTCTGGCCTTTTCCTTTTCTTTCTTCTCCTTCTTCTTGGCCTTCTCCTCTTTCTTGGAGCTGTGCTTGCGGCTTCGGTACATCTCCTCCTCCATGTGATCTACGGGCTCTGCCTCTTCAACATCTCTCCGGCTTTTCTCTTTAACAGACGGGTAGGACGTTGAATAGCTTGGCTCATCCCCCCATTTTCCGAAAATGTCACGAGCTGTGAGGGTGGGTTTGATCTCCCCGTCCTCATCAATGTCCCTCTCTTTCAGCCCGTGAGACTTCAGAAACTCCTCTTCTCCGGCGTCAAAGAAAGGCAGGGTCTTGTCTTCCTTGGAGTCGCTGAAAGAACTGGACGAGATGTTGAAAAGATCTCCAGACTTGCTTCCTTTCTCTAGTTCTCGGTCAGTGTTGCTCTGCTCTTTATCGCGACCATTCTCCTTTTCAGCAGCCTGCTTTTTGTTTTTATTCTCAGCCAAGAACCTGAAACAGAGAACCAAACGGAGCTTTAGTCGCTGTGGCGCTAGGTACACGACTAATGTGCTTATTTTATGAGATGTAAGAGGGAAAAAAACAAGACAACAAATTCTCACAAGCTGAAAAGGACAAATGTTATACTCACTAGGGACAGGCTTACAAACAGATGGTAAAACTACATTTATAATGTCTTTGGATTATTAACTCACCTCTTTGGGAACATATCTGGGACATTATTCTCAGTATTAATGTAGCGGCTCATCAGTAAATTTTCCAGAGCAGTAGCAGATATATTTTTTGCAGACTAGCAATTTCATATCTTGATCATTAGAATACAATTTTAATTAAAACAAAAAAAGCCCATCCCTAAAGCAAACAGTACAGACGAGGACTCACGTTGGAATAATTATACTCACATAACCACCACCACCGCCTAAGTAAGTGGGATTTCATACAACTTCCTCTCAGTGCACAGAAAAGGACAACTTAATATCTGGAGTCTTATGTTTTCCTTTTTAACTTGTATTCCTCCAGGGATCTCTGAAAATGGCTAAACATGTTTGAAAGAAAAATAACGTTCATAATTTGTTCGTGAATTTTAAAAGAAAATGTAATCACTATAAAAATAACTGAAAAAGTAACGGACATACTTTTTGAAGGCAGCAGAGATCACCGTCTTATCTTCAGATTTGACATCTTCCTTTGAGAAGAACCCAAAGCCGCTAAACGAGGCAGTTTGTCCGGACTTTGTGGGGCTCTTTCCTGGAGGGGTCACGGTACCGATGGTTTTCCACAGAGGACCTTTGCCCTCGGAACCACTGGCAGCATCTTCTTTTTCTTTTTTAGTCTCTGGGCTGATTCGTTTAGGGCTCGTGTCATAGTCAATCCATTTACCTCCAGATGCCTTCTCGATGGCACTGCCGTCTGCTGCCTGACCGGATTTCTCTGCATTACTTTCTAACTTGTCCTTAGCTTCCTTGGAGCCATGCTTGCCCTTGCTGCTGCGATGACGTGGTGATGAGGACCGGGACTGCGAGGAGTAGCTGGAGTGCCTGGAGCGTCGAGATCCCCGCGAAGACGAGCGGTCAGAGTAGTGGGAGCGGCTCCGGCTGCCTGAGCGCTTCTTGGGTGTGCGGGAGCGTGACCGCCCCCTCCTGGGGCTGTGGGAGTGATGGTCCTGGTCATGGTGGCGATCGTGCCATCCTCCACCTCCACCCCCACCACCACCCCCGCCTCCGCCGCCCCCACCTCCACCTCCACTACCTCCACCACCACCACCCTGCCAATTGGCCTTATAGCCGTAGCCGCCACCGCCGCCTCCTCCCCTGTTCTGGTAATGGCCACGTTGGTAATAGCCTCGGTTTCTGCCACGGTAGTGGAAAGGCCTCCGGTAGCCTCGGTTGTAGCCTCTGTAGCCACCTCTGTTGTTCTGATAGTCCCTGCTCGGATAGTTTCTGTAGGACGGAGAGTGAGAGCGAGAGCGGGAACGAGACCTGGAACTGGATGATAGAGAAAAGACAGAAGAGGAAAAAGTATGTAATTAAAAAGGCAAAGCATGCCTTGTGGCCGAACACAATTTTCTATCTTGCTTCCCAGCCGGAAACATTTGAGCAGAAGACTGTAGCCAGAAGTATTCAGATCATCCACTTAAATAAAGGTATCAATACCAAACTGTGAAAATTCTCCACTATAGTAAGAGTCTGCATATAAAACTTAAGGTAATGTAAGTATTATCAGCTAAATGTAAAGTATGAAAAGTAGTCATTGTGCAGTAAAATGTTTCCTGTGTTTAACTATTATATATACGATGTTTTTGGGTTGATATTACTGCAGTATTAAAGTGTATGTTGCATTTTATTGCTGTAGATGTTTATGGTTGTGCTAAATTTTATCTCCTTTATATACTGTTGGCAATGAGTCATATTTTAAGATCATCATGTTTGTAGCTTTGTCTGTCCTGTGAGAACAATGTCCCTCTAAAGTCAACTTTTCATGAGCTCAGAGAAACAGCCCTGTTTTCAGCTTTGTGACGATGCATTTTCCAGCTGATTCCAGAGGCTTTTTGAAGTTTATTTATCTGAAGAAATAGTAGAATTTTCTCAACACATACAGGAGCACTCAATAACTCTAACCCTCTCTAACTCTAATAATTGTTAGTTGTAGTCCTATAATATATTATACACTTACAAGAGAAGGTTTTTAAAAACATAGGGCTGATAATTCTGTTATGTGACCAGCAGAAATGATTAGAGCTTTGACAACTTCCCAAAACCTTTTATTGTGGTAACCTTTGAGACTGAAATAATATCAGACAAACTATTCCTAACTTTTTTTTTGACCCCGATGTGAACACAAAGGAGCCTAGTGGTCCCAAAATCCTATTATTGGCAGAAGGAGACAGAGACGTACTGCTGCCTAGGTGTCAACGGGCGGCAATGTAAGCTCAGTGATGACATGAAAGCACCTCCACTGAGCACAGCGCGGTCTCTGTCTCACCCACAGAGGAATAAATCTAAACAAACCTTTAATTATATACAGGATATCACTCTAAAGGTGCATGAAAGCACCATGAATCATTTCTAAAAACAGATTCCATTAAGCTGCTACACTGAGGGCAAAGTACTCAGAAGCGTGAACAGCAAAACAGAGTTTAATGTGACACCTGAAGACAAAAGACACAGACAGCAAATCATGACATATCTGAAGAAAAACCCAAAAAAACCCAGCAAACTGTAGCTTTACTTATGAAAGACTACAAATAAAAGCCATCAAAAACACAATCTACCTATTTTAGAGAAATGTAAAGTAGCATGTCATTTCAGGGATGTAAGAAATCTGACTAATTGACACAATGTTAACACTGCACCTGTCCTGATGGCCTGTAAAGCCACAGACAAAGCCATCAACGGGATATTTCTGATTGTTTGAAGTGAGGTACTTATCCAGTCAGTGTATTACCTACATTAGATGTCGGACAGCAAGGCGCCAGCTTGGAGACAGACAGGGGAACCAGCACGGGAGAAAAGCAATGTAATGCTTTGGACGGGGCAGCAGCTAAATGTATTTTAGCCACCTAAAAAATAGCCCACTTATATAGATTCACCAAAGTCTTACAATGACAATGACATTTTGGCAGCAGTAGACCAGCAACTAACTTTTTTGAGGTGGCTAAATTACATGGTCCGCAGAAGTACATTGCTTTGCTCCTGTGCTGGTACTACTGTCTGTTTCTACAAACTGGGGGCGTGCTGACCATCATCTGCTGTAGGTATTGGATTGGAGTACGGTACTTCATACAACCCCCCTTTTAACTATCCGAACTAGCCCTTTAACACTGCACCTGTACTGATGGCGTGTAAAACTACAGGCAAAACCATTACGTTTACAAGGACATGACAAATACAACTACTTACCCTTTGTACCTTTTCATTGGAGCAGAGCACTCCTGGAGAAAAGACAAATGTATTCCCACAAGCAGGACAGTCTGAGTGGCTTTAATTTATGTGTTGGACAAAAGGTACAGCCAGGACACAACCTGCTCTAATCCACAGAGGGAGGAGGCAGTGAAGGGGGAGGGAGATACAATAAGCCCAAAAGTACTCGCTCTCTACTCCTCTCTCCTTTTGACAATCATTGACATGCGGCGTAGTTCAATTTTAATTTAATTTAACTTTATACAACTTTTTCTTCCCCATAGTACTCCCCAACAACTGTAAACACACTTTGTGTAAAATCAGTGGAATTCCCCTTTAATGAGATTGGTGTAAAAATATGCCTTCTGTTTAAAAAGTGATCTTAAATGGAACTGCACAGGGGTGATGCACCACTGAAGTAAAATGGCTGTCACCATGAAGCAACGGGTGAGTAAACACACAACTGAAACTGTTAGAGTAATTGTATATAAGTTATTCTACTTTTTACCATGTAGCCGTCTGTTTAGAAAGCTAGTGAAAGACTATGCATAGTATGTGTATGTGTGTGTGTGTTTTTCTGTGCTTGCAGGAACAGAGAACAGTTTCTTTATTACAACGTGACCCTGACCATGACCGCACAAGATAAAGGAGCTGTCTGGAGGAGTCAGTTGTTGCTGCACCTGCGAGCGCTGTATATTCTCACCAGATAGCCTGAGATGAATAATATGTTGTCATAAAACGAGTCCGGTCTCAACTGATTTGTTATCACCCTTTCCCTTAGCAGTTGAGATCTCATGTTACCTAGGGCAGTCCTAAAATAATAAAAGGCAAGTGGAGAGGAGACTGTCTCAGAGTGGTTTGGAGGATTGTAACTGAGCAGTCTCCTGTCACTCTCCTTGCAAGTATATCTTAAACAATTCTCTGTGTCTTCTTTGTGTGCAGGTTTTAATACAAGTGTTGGGGTTTAAACCTAACAGAAACATGAGCTCCCTCTTTTCCATCCTACAAACAGAACCAAACACATATTACTACACCAGTGTACACAGTGGGGGTTTGACAGCACTGGCTGATATCAAAGAGCAAAAAAACACAGTCTGAATATCAAAAAATCTATGAGGACAACTATTTTTGCGTTACGGTTACAACATCAGATTAAATAACCCCCAATGCAGAAAGTCTATGAATACTAACAGTAATACCCATAGACCATAACCATAGTCATACCGCGTCAGTGTATGTTGCATTTTATTGCTGTAGATGTTTATGGTTGTGCTAAATGTTATCTCCTTTATATACTGTTGGCAATGAGTCATATTTTATGATCATCATGTTTGTAGCTTTGTCTGTCCTGTGAGAACAATGTCCCTCTAAAGTCAACTTTTCATGAGCTCAGAGAAACAGCCCTGTTTTCAGCTTTGTGACGATGCATTTTCCAGCTGATTCCAGAGGCTTTTTGAAGTTTATTTATCTGAAGAAATAGTAGAATTTTCTCAACACATAAAGGAGCACTCAATAACTCTAACCCTTGCACTCGCCGAGCCGTCTCTCCCTGCATCACAATGGATGTTTTTTCACAAATTATAAAGAAAAACAATTAATTAATTATTCCAGAAAAGTATTCGGAAGATTAATAAAACATAACCGGGTCAGTCCAGCTTTTAACAGTCAAATTCAAGCACTTTCAAAAGGTACCTAAGCCAAAAATGTCCAAGACTCTTTGCTTAAGAAATTACAGAATTATTTTATAACCACAAAAAACAACATATTTATGAAGCAGTTCGGTGAGTTTTAGGCACTCTGTGGTCTGGTGCGTCAACCATCTCCTTGTAGAACTGTACAAGACTTACTTGATGAATATAACCCCTGCTGTATATTCACCACATGCATAACAAAAACAAGGTAATGGTGTGGGTCCAAGTCAGAAACAGAAAACTTGATTTACCTATAGCGACGTTTTCTGGATCTTGAGCGGGAGCGGCTTCGAGAGTGAGATCTGGAGTAGGATCTGGATCTGGACCTGGATCTGGAGCGGGACCGAGCTGGAGAATCCGGAGCCTTTGACATCTTTCCACTTAGGATCGTATTTATATGCTTTTCCTTAAAAATATAACAAGAAAACAGGTGAATTTTTATTGGTTTTACTCGATGTGCACAAGAGGAATTAAACAGATACCAAAGGTTATATTGAGCAATTATGCTCTTCAAAAGAAAACATTTAATTTAATTTCAAACAAATCCTCCATATTCATCAGGATTTTGCCAAGTAAGGGCAGTCATGTTTTTACATTTGAAGCTTCTATTTAGAATACAACTTGGCACATCTGTCGTCATATTTAATGATGCGATTACCCTGAAAAAAAAAATATATATAGTTTTTTGTTATTGTGGTTATGTAAATGTAATTTATGATGCCGTTAGATTGCTGCTAGGACGCCCCGTTAATACAGGAGGATGCCTCCCTTTGCGTGCAACAAGTGGGAGTGAAAATGTTTTTTTGGTTATTTTTGAAAGGCTAAATGCCAACAAATATGGATTGAAGAAGAATATTTCATTAGATAAAAACATGCTGCGATTGTGGGAAATGATTTAATCTTTTTTCAATAAATTTTGACTTTTGGACAACGCCCTGGAGTTATTGGAAAGGTTTGGATCACACGTGACAGAAACCATCCTACACAGCCACCACTGGAATCTAATGCCTTCGAATGTTGATTTAGAATTTGAACGTCAACGTTATAAATGCAGCCTCGAAGCTCTAAACTATTCGGAACAGCCTTAAAGTCTAGACTGAAGGGCTGGTAATAGACTGGCAAAGCACATGTTATGAAAGTACAATTTGTTTTTCTAACCATCAAAAGTTATCCAAACGCTTCCATTGAGCAACTTTTTACTATTTCACTACTGCTTAACATAATTCTGTAAAACATTTAGATGAAAGAAATGACTTTGCAACTTCCCTATGTGTCGCAACCCCAATGTTGACAACCACTGATATAACTGCAGTTAAGTGACCTTGATCCCAAAGCGAACTACTAAACCAACACAAAATGAAAATGACAACAACATGGCAACACTTATTTCATCCCAACCCTTCAGAACATGAAAAACCTTTTTCTTCATCTATCTGCTAGTTTCTGCCAAGGGGAAAAATATAAATATCAAAACTAGAGAATAAAATGTTGCTGCATTTGTCTACTTTAACGCCTTGAAAATTCTCTTTATGCATTATTTCTACAAAATGGAGATCAGAGTCTCTTACAAAGCAGCAGCCCTGGGGCAGGTAGTGCTGCTTTAGTTTGGCAAAGAAAAAGCTTTTAGTACTACAGGGACGTCTTAATGCTGAATAGGCAGCGTCCCTGGAACTGATGGTATCAATCTGCTATTCCGTGAGTTAAATCAGTGGTTGTCAACATCGGGGTTGCGACACCTAGGAAGTTGCAAAGTAATTTCTTGGGGTCGCCAGGTGGTCGTGGAGAAAAAAATTAAATGAATGTTTTTAAACTGGGGAAAGGCTTTTACATTACGTCGCCTGCCACCGTCTTTTCAGTACTATGGAGAGTGACGCACCTACACAAGCACCCCCTAATTAGGCTACTTATATCACCATTTTACAGCACAAACGCCCAAAAGCATTAAACCCCTTGCCAGCACACAGTGCATCCACCGCTATATGTGGGGCTGAACAGGCACAGACATTTTTTTGAGTGAGCCAAGCCTTTGCAACCTGATTATTCTGCAACTCAAAAAGGCTGACAACCGATGGGTTCAAAATCTGAAGCGCTGCATCTTAATCAAGATTTATATTTTCACCAAATGTCGTGCGGTGCCTGTTTTCTTTCATGTTTGAAGGGACAACAGTTGCTATGTGCCAAACAATGGTTTCTACTTGTTCATACAGGGTTTCTCCGGCCTGTCCAAATCCAAAGCAGGCCACTTAAGTGTTTCATTGACCACCGAAGGCCCTCATTGCTCTTTTGCTTAACCTCAAACTTTCAATACACATAATAAAGTACCCTTTTTGCATGCCTAGGTCTCCCCGTTTGTTAGGTATCTCAACTGGAGATTCCACGGTGAGGACCGTTTCCCACCGGTTAATAAACTCAAAAAAACTAAAACAAAACAAAGACTTCATAATAAGCATTATGGCTAACAATTAGTTTGTATTCATAGCATCATCTTTGATTCTGTTCTTCCCTACAGACTTGCCCTGAAAGATAATTACAGAGAGCTGCATCGAAGAGTTGATTTTCACCACATTATGCTACCAATGACGAGCTCCCCCCTTGACATCAAAACAAAAACGGAAGTGAAAGTGAGCATAAATAATTTCAGGTTTTTATAGTTCATCACTGGCAAAGATCTTTGACAGTCTATACAGTGGTACACCCTGCAAAGATTTGTTAAAATAAATGTTCATGTTCAATGACACGTCACATGTAGTGACTTTAAAATGTGCAAAACTTTTCTTTTATAACCTATATAGCTTTAAAGCTTCTATAGCCTTGACACATTATCTAATGCGTCTATGCAGAACTGGTGCAACTACTTTTCTGAAAAGTAGCCAGGCTGGTTGAGTGGGTTGATGTTAAAAGAAGCGTATGTATATAAAATATAATATCAGATAGTTGTTTAACATAACGATTGCAAATGTATAACCAGTGGTGAAAAGTAACTAAATACATTTACTCCTGAACTGTGCTGACATTTTGGAAGCCAATATTCTACTTTTTACTCCACTACATTTATTTCACAACATTAGTGACTAGTTACCTTTCAGATTCTGAATATAAATACAAAATGTAAATAAATAATTAATTATGATGTATAATTATGGATTATAACAGTATATAAAAAATATATATCCATCTTTATCACCTGCAACATTAAAGTGATTGATGCATCAATAATTCTAATCCAGTAATAATAATAATAATGAACAACAACAAAACCTAGAATAAAAGATACATTAAGCAAAACAAATCCCCAGTAATAAAACATTAATGATATCAACAATAAAAAACAATAAATAACAGAACATAGCTCGACAATGAGGTAAAATCAGTATTGTGGTATAATAAAATATGATGCATGCAGCGGTTGCGGTTAGTAAGTGAGTAAGATAGTTTTAAATAAGATGGGTTTTAAAAGCAGTTTTGAATTCTGTGATATAATATACAGTAATATATATATTATTCTGAAACAGTATAAAGAATACTTTTACTTTCGGTACTTTAAAACTATCAATACTACAGTGTATTTTTTACACTGTAGTATTGATAGTTTTACTTAAGTAAAATATCTGAAAACTTCTTTCCCCACTGGGCATACATGTCACCAACACAAACCACTGGGTATAATGGTTTGGTGTATTTCGCTAATCAATAATTACCATTTAAGGCTTCGTGCAAAGAGATAATATAAGATTACCTGTGCACCGCAGAGAACAGGTGCCACCACATCAACAGCAAATCAATTGATATAACATATGACACATAATAATAGTAATAGAACAGAAAAAAAGATAGCTTTACTTAACAGCAATCAATACTAGAATCAAATCAAACTGACTAAAGATATCAATACTGAGAGCACCAACGTTAACGTTACCATTAGCAAAGCAGTTACGGACTTCAACTATCAGCTTAGCCACAAAATGAAGTTATATTTACCCTTCCCCCTTGTAAACAAGATTGGACGAACTCGTTTTGATGAATAAATGCTGCAGAAGTAGAGTAACCTTTGAGGCCGAGCTGCTCGTCAGGTCCCTCCTTCCTGGTTTTACTGTACCAGTGTAACCAACGGATGTTAGCAACCTACCTAGCTTGTTAGCAGTGGCTCCGTAACCAACTACGAGGCCAACCAAAACAGATGCACTGCGCCTTTAGAAGAGGCCAGGCGCTCCGACTACCATGTCAGTCGATATAACACATATCTGTGGATGCGTCTATGTGTTTGCCAATTGAGCTAAATGTATGTTTTTGACGGCATTAAGATTTAACGAAGGCTAACGATCCGTAGACACAGTTAGCTAACCATGCTATCTTCGCTACGTTCTAACCACGCGAGACTTTCTGTTACACGAAGCCAGCAGCGGTTGAATGAGAGTTACGACACTCCTTCATCTCGCCGCC
>CALSBV010012213.1:14985991-15000913 GCA_943590825.1 Bovichtus diacanthus | reverse complement strand
GATTAGTGAGCATTTTAGTCATGAAATGAAAAAATATTGAAAAAATATTGAAAAAATAATGAAAAAAATATATGAAATAATGAAATATTTTTGAAATATTTTTGAAATATTTTTGAAATATTTTTGAAATGTTTTTGAAATGTTTTTGAAATATTTTTGATGAGTACACAGACGAATTAAAGGTTCAACATCATTTAATGACCTTGTTTCATTTGTCATGTGAATCCCTCAGCGTCATGACATACGTTTGGAAAGGTGTATGCTTCATGCTCAGCCTCGGCCTGTTTACAGACACGGAAGCTCTTTAGTCAGGTCGATATCTCTGCTTCCACTTTAATTGTCCAATAAAGCATCAGAGTCAATGTGGGACATGAGATAACAGCTTGGAACAATGTAAAAGTACTCACACCACAAATGTTCCCTGCAGCGTTTTACTGTTATGTATAATATCTAATCTTACTTGTGTACGTTGTATTTTACTGCTGTAGATGTTTAAGATTGTGCTCATTTTAACGTCTTTATATACTGTTATGCATCATATTCTATAAGATCATCACACGTTCGTAGCTTTGTCGCTGTGAGAACCATGTCTCTCTAAAAAGTCAACTTTTTACGAGTTTCTAAGAAAAACAGTTTTTCAGCTTTGTGATGATGCATCTTTAAATAGTCTATTTAGCTTAAGAAGTAGGAGAATGTTTCTCAAGACATGAAGTAATCCTTCAGTTTATCACAAACATTCAAATAATATATGTTTTCACTGCCAAACCAAAGCAAAGCAAACACAGAAAGCATGTCCTCCCCTCCGGGCTTCTACCCAGAATCATATCTTCGTGTTAGATGGCGGCTTGGTCACATTGAAACAAGCTCCAGTGTGTTTTCTTAGACATTCGATATGGTGGCTCCCTGTGACCCAAACTGACCGGCTGCTGCAGCAGTGGGAGTCCTGTTTGAGGCAGTTACTTGGAGCTCAAGGGAAAACAAGAGCGACCACAAGCCTTCTAATATTTGATCGCTGGGCAGCAAATCTCATGCACACACCTTTGAACTTTTGGCTGGACGTCACCTCAGAGCTGTCTGGGGTCAGCTCTCCGCTCCGTGTAACATAAAGCCACAGCCAAACAAACACAGAAAACAGAGCCACCCAGTGAAAATCAAGAATGGAAATCCAGACACTTTCAGTCACGTGTGGCTCATTAAACATCTCAGCTGAATCATTAAGTTAAAATGGGGTTCACACACATTCTGTATATATAAAGCAAAACCTCAACAAGTGCTCAATATTTCAGGTGTAGGACGTCCGGGCCTAATTTCTTGTTTTCTAGGTTCCGTGATCATCTTCGTTTGACCACCTATTTGTGTTTGTATGGTTCAACACTCCCATGTTTGTCTTTTGTTTTATAATTGTTCTTCATATTAGATTACCTTCCTATCCCGTTATGTTTTCTATATATATATATTTAGAAATATTTACTTTTGGAATAAATTCACGGTACTACTTGAAACAAGCAACATTGATTCAGTGAGTTTAATCATCAAATCTTTATTCTTCTTTTATATCGAATCTTCAATTACAAATTAAATTAAATATTTTATTTGTAATTAAAGACGTACTCTTCATTGAGATGAAAACTGTTGTATAAAGTCTTCTGAGGCTCTGGAGGAGTGTTGTCAAGTATGAGAACATGACAAAAAGCTGGCATTAATACGTTAAGAGGCATTACTGCAGAGGGGCTAAGACAAAGATGCAATTGCATGATGGGAAATGTGGAATCTGGGGGTTTTAAAAGCGTGACTCTCACTAGTGATAAAAGTCAGGAGACCTCAGCCTCTGCTGCTTAAATCGTATATCATTCTTTTAAAAATCTGTCTCATATAATTCTCATGACTTTATAGAAGTGCGATACTAAACACCTGAAGAATGTAAATCTAAATCTAAAGTAACTGATGATGATTTTGGTGTCTATCATATCACAGCACACATGTGGTTAAAAAAACAGAACACATTTTCATGTGGGTAAAGAGAATGCACTTTATGCAGAAGTAAATATTCCACCACCACAACCACTCATAAATCAACACATGCACCACAATGGTTCACAGGTGCAGGTGCTGCCCCCTGCTGGTGTCTCTGAACATGTCACTGTGATGCAGCTGAATATAATAATATAATACTGAGATATGTTCACTTCCTTGTTTGTTTTTCCATAAAGGCAAATTTCATTTTGACTACCAAACATGCAAATGTCGTCCTGCTAAAGTTGTCAAATAGTCATGTTTTTTTATGTTAATGCTATCTATTATCTATTATAACTAAAAAAAAAACTCAAGCCGTCAAATAAATGTTGTGTAGAAAAGTACAATATGTCCCTCTGACATGTACTGGACATAGAAAGTAAAATACATTGAAAAGTAATTTGCCAGTCTAATTTTCTTGTGCTGCAACAGTGTTAATATAGTTTGTTAATATCCTGTTATTATATATTATATCAATACATTATTATTATTAATCTGTATATGTGTAAGGCGCATACAGTATGTTATCTTATTTGTATTTCGGTCTTGTTTTTATCTTGTTTCCTTGTTATTTATCACTCCATCGCCTTTTTCCTAATACATTTCTGAATAAAGAATAAAGTTCTTATCCTAGTTGAGCAGCTTTATTACAAAATCTTCTCAGAAATATCTGAATTTTAACAAGCATTTACAGCCGCAGTAGTTGCTTCCAGATCTCTGCGGGTGGAGTTGATATCTAATATTTCCTAATAATAATAATAAATATAAATGCAGACAGACAGACACGGAGCCCAGTCCCTTTCATAAAGCTTTATTTCACAGATCCCCTGTAACAGGAGGCCTAGGCAGCCAGGCTCATTATACATTTACATACACTGTCTGTGGCCAGTCCGTACGATGCTCCCCATGTTAAATAACTCAATAATTCAAGACAAAAACCACAAACACACACACTGTTCAACTTAAGATAACAATAACAATATCGTAACGACGGTAATAATAACAACCATTGTCAAATATTATGTATTTCCAGGGTCTTATATTGTATTTTCTAAAATGTGTCACACAGTCAGTCATCTTTAAGGTGCACCATAAAATCTGCAGGTGACATTTCAGTAAAACTTGACAGACGCTGCACCAGAACACGCGGTGAAGACAGAGAACACTTGTTGTTGCATGTTTTTTTTTTATATTTCAGATGAGAAGCTCCTCTTTGTCCTCTTGCAGCAGAGACTGTAAAATGTGAATTCAGCGCAGTTCATTGTTTGTTTGGCACACGATTTTTTATTTTTATTTTTTTTTTATAAGCCGCTGTGGTGTGGCATGAATCTCATAGCTCAAGCAGAGGCATAAGGCGCGTCACCATGGAGATGTGTGGGGACTCACAGGACCTCTGCAGGGAGAGAACAACAGAGGTGACACGTTTAACTAATATTTTCATTTCCATTACAATACAGTTCACTTAGCTGACGCTTTTGTCCATAAGTGCAAACAGCCATGAGGATGCAACTCCCAACATTAAGAATTTTGTTAGTACATTAGCTTCGAATGGACAAAACCAATGTGAATGCTACATACAGAAACCAGAAAATATTATTTATTTTAGGTGCTGTCGAAACACATGGGTTTTTATTGCGACGGAAGACGTGAAGACTTTCTGTGGAGCCGATATCACCTGGTTTTCATCTGCATTAAAAGCACTGTTTCCTATATTTTTACACTTTTACACATTAACACAACAAGCAAATCTGTTCATCTCATTGGATTAACCATCAAGTACGCAAGAGAAACTTGATTGTCATCCTTTTAAGAAACATAAGGCCAAACACAAAATAAAAAATCTAATAATTCCTTAAGAATTCATAGCAAACTTGATTTTTTTTTCTCCATACAAATAAAAATAAATTCTTAATAAATCATAAATTGTTGTCTGTTTGCCCTTTATTATATATTTATTTATCCATGCTTTCATTTATTTAATTCCAAGAAAATTGTGTTAAAATACATTTGGGGATTTCTGGTTATTACTTTTCTATATCAGTTTATTCATTTTATCTTACGTTTATTGTTATTCTATTAGACCATTGGTGTTAGTATTACTTTTTATACAATTTATATTTTTTACTCTTTATTTTTTTTTTACTATTCTTATGTTTATTATTTTTAAATCAATCTCTGGGCCAATAATTTCCTTTATGATAAATAAAGTTCTATCTTATCTTATCTTCACCCAGGTTTAAAAAAAAAATAATAAATGTTCACAAGCAAAACACAAATAAATCATGGTTCCTGAACTGTTTCAACACATTTTCAACCCGTCTTTAATATTCTCTTGAACAATATGCACCAGCAATGAATTCCACCCGACCACAGCTCTGTGCACATCCGTTTTCTGTATCATACTTATTTTTACTTTCTGTTTCACATCCTGTTTGAACATTTCTGCCCACAAACCGTTGATAACTATACCAGAAGAATAAAAGAAAATTTTACCTATTTTTTATCAATCAATTAATCATTTTACAAGCAAAATGCCCCCCAAAAATATCTGCTTCCAGCCTCTGAAACAAACGTAAAGATTTGCTGCTTTTCTTTATCATATAATATATTTAACTGCATATCTTTTTGGTTTTGGACTTTTGGTCGAACGAAACAAAGAATTTGAAGACGACAATATTTCTCACATTTTATTGACAACATGTATCGATTGGCTATAAAAAAAAATAATTTACAGATTGATCGATGTTGAAAATAAGACGAGTTAGTTGCAGCTCTAAAGAGACAGTGAAGAATGAAAGATTTCTAACAGTTAATCGTGTCTTAACGTTAGCATGGGCAGGTATTTGGTTTGTAATTTGGCAGTTATTTGTCATTGATTTCTTTCCTTTTTTAATGGTAACTGCATGACTGCACGACAGTAATACTCTATTAACAGTACGTGTGTTCACATAAGTGAGTGCATGTTGGGTTTATTTATTTAACAACTCTTCTACGAGACAATGTTAAATGTTTTTGTTTTGTTATAGTTGTTATGTGTGTGCTGGGGTTTACAGTGGGAACAATCTCCTTTTTAAAATAATGTTTTTTTTTGTTTGTTCGTCCCTGCGGTGGTACACACAATAAAGAAGGAATGATAAAACTATGAATTACAGAAAGAAATGTCTTGGGACAAACAGCGGTTTACATAACTTTCCATTGGATTAAAATGTACATTTTCATTTTCGATTTTGTTGCACCTTCCATGAAAGAGTGATACGTTTGATTTATTTGATATGTGACAGTGACTCCCAACTTTGTGTTCAGGACCCTCAAAGAGGTCCCAATACTTCTACGAGCGGCTCACAAGATGATTAAAATGATTAAATAAGACACCACAATTTCTGCAATTTGTCTTGTGAAATACTGAATACGTTAACTTGTTTAGGCCTGTAAAATCCCTTTAAATTAAACAATATGTAAAGAAAAAAAATCTTTGAATGAACTCTAAAGACCAAAAACTTTGATTAGGGTTCACAAGGAGATGCTACTTTAATTTAAGGAACACTGAGGATTGGATGTGGAGGGTCTT
Source organism: Bovichtus diacanthus (assembly GCA_943590825.1). NCBI lineage: Eukaryota > Metazoa > Chordata > Actinopteri > Perciformes > Bovichtidae > Bovichtus > Bovichtus diacanthus. The sequence continues at coordinate 14,995,332 of CALSBV010012213.1, read as the reverse complement.
GGCATTTAAAATTTTTTTTTTGACCTCAGGATTTCAAAAGACATTTGAACATTTATCATCCTTCATGTCCTAATACACCGTTAACTGTAACCCGATTCTTTTTAGTACTGAATTCAGCTCCAGCACACACGCCTCTGCGGTATCCTCACAGTCTCATGTGGAGTCTCTTCACTGTACCTGCGACATGCTGAGGCTTCATGGGGCCTGTTTTCATCAGGAAGGGCTCTCCGCCCTCGAACGCCAGGATGGGTTCGCTGACCATCCCGCTCTGAGTCTGCGTCGGGTTAGCGCCGTTGTTCAGCTGGATGATCTCCTCGAAGTCGGCCGCCTCGCCGTTGGCCGAGACGCCGTTCTGGTGGGCGGCGGGCTGGACGCCGTTTACAACGGGGCCGGGCGCGCTTTGTGACGGGCTGAGGACTGCTGCGTCGGGACTCTGCAGGTTTCCAGCTGCAGAAAGATAAGATTAATGAATGAATAAATCGGATTTTCAGATTTTTGATTTCAGGCTGTATATATGAGGTAGCAACGCGCTGAAGACGCGACACTTACTCTTACTGAGCTCCGTGTCCTTGCCGTTGACCTGAGGAGAAGCTTTGACGTCCTTCTGTGAAGATAATGAATGAAAAGACTTCTGTTAGAAAAGGTTGAGAGGAGTTAAGAGTTTCTTCTTTTTACAGAGGAATCACACTGACCTTTTCTCCTGCGTCACTTTTCCGAGTCCTCTTCATGATCTCATCAAGGCGCTGTGCGGATCAGACAGAGACGTCAGTTGGTTAGATGTTTTTTAGAGACAGGAAGTACTGGGATAATAACTGGAGTTGTTTTTCCTCTCACCTTCTTCCTCTCCAGCCGCTCCTGCTCTTCTTTCTGGAAGTGTTTCTCCCTCTCCAGGCGCTGGCGCTCAGCCTCCTCGCGGGCTTTGGCTTCAGCCTCATCCCTCTGAAAATAGAAACATTAAAATGAAGCTTAAAAACATAACAATTTCACAGTTAAATCAAATGAGACAAGAAGCAGCAGGATGTCAATTCAATTCAATTAAAACCTGCCGCACAAGAGAGTTTTGTAAAGGTTAAAGTGATTAAATGTTCTGTAACACACCTCAGATGCTCTTGTGTTGATTCCCACGGAGAATAAATACAAACTCATTTACCAATCACAGCTGATTATGTAGATAACATGCTCAGTGCAAACCAGGGTGCAAAATGATCTTAGTAACTAAACTTCTGTATTCTTGACTGATTATATATTTTTAATTCGTGGTTAAAGATGTAAATAGAGTATCAATTAAACTAAAAATACATTTTGGGGTTTGATCACGAATAATACAAACATTTAAGCTTTTTTTCTTCTTAAGGCTGCCACAGAGAGCCGGCTCCCTTCTGAAATAGCAGCCCTAAATTAAATACTTTGCTAAAAACTACCGATAGATGTGTGTATATATACACGTGCAAGTATGAGTACGAATATATGACCATATGTCCACCGTAATCGTTGCTGTGTATTTGTATTTTTTGTGAAAACCATATTTCCTCCTGGCACATGAAATGACTATTTATCTATATAATATAAATGAATGCATAAATGAATACAGGACTTTTACTCGTAGTCAGTGGTCGAATGTGACTAAATACATTTACTCAAATACTGTACTTAAGTATACATTTGTCCATTGTTACTATTGTTGTATTTAGCCCGGTACCACTGCACTTTACTTACCTACTTAACCATCCACTTAATTGTAGTGATCGTGTGTTTTTATTGTCCTTTTTTACCTTTCTGCTGTAACCATGTACATTTCCCCGCTGTGGGACTAATAAAGGATTTCTGATTCTGATTTGAGATACTTGAGTATTTCCATTTTATACAACTCCACTACATCTCAGAGTCAAATACTGAACTTTACACTCCACTACAAGTACATTCTACTAAGTAAGTAAGGTGGTGAATGCAGGACTGAATATTTTTCCATCCCTGGTGTTCACATTGAATGTACTGCAATGGCAGACAACGCTTGTCCACCAGGGGGCAGCACACGCTCGCGCTCTTCTGCAGCCTTCAGAGTTTGTATCTTCTGAGTTACTCCATCACATGCTTCACTGGGTATTTAGATTTTTAGATTCAGCACCAACCAAACCGACGTCAGCGATGAAAACAGAAATGATGATGCGTGCGTAAATCACATCCGTCAGCTGTTGCACCTGGCTGTTTAAAAAAAAATCTGCCGTTTCACACATTTAAATCACAGCGCACTGACTTTTAACTGCAGCAATTAGTTTTTTATTTTATGGACACGAATCGGACAAAACAAAATTCACCGCACACTTCCAGTCTCCATTACAGCCAGCGCAACACTTGAGCTCTCAAAAATATGAGGCCACTCTAGTCTGGAGCTGTCAGGGTGGAACAATGGTCCGATTGAAGGGGAGAAGGGGAGCGGAGCGTGGCTGAGTGCTTCAGGCATGGCGTACACTGACGCTGCTTATCCAACTATCAGCCCACTGCAGAGACAGAGGCAACACAGGCCTGTCACTATCTCCCCGATCACAATGGCTCCCTCAGCCTCTGCTCATCACCATTATGGAGGTCACCAGCTGGCATCTGCCCGGGCTGACAAGGGGCCTCTGACCAGCGGGGCTCACAAATCATCCGTGACAGCAGCACATACTCTCCTCCTTTAATCTGCCCAGATGCCAGACAGCCAGCCAGTCAGGGAGTAAGTGACGTGTGGGCTCACGTACAGTATCAAACCCCCCGACAGCTCAGGCATCCTCGTACATATTAATCTGCCCAGATGGTAAGTGGGTTTACTGCATGTGGGGGATCACAATGGATTCATGATTGTTAATGGAAAATTAGAGGCTTTTCAGTGCATACAGTATTTACAGTCAACAAGCAGTGATCGTGTGTCTCACTGGGGAAGTGTCGGGCTTGGTGAGCTCGGGTTGAGGGTTCGACTCCCACTGTGAGAAGCAGCTCAGGTTTTATGCTCCATACACCTGGAACTAACTCCCAGGAAACTGCAGGTCCGATGCAACTCCCACTTCTTTTAACTCAAGGCTGAGGACTTTCCTGCCTTTTATCAAATCAAAGGATTACTCATTTCTATTTTTAGCTTGTCTGTATTTCTCTTCTCTGGGCGCTTCAATGGCTCTTTTTTAATTGTGTTTAAATGTCATTTTATAATGCGTTTCTTTTTGTCTTGCTGCTGTGAATGTCTTTTGTAATTCACTTTGAATTACCTCGTTGTTGAAATGCGCTGTATAAATAAACTTGCCTCGGTTTTCTCCGATGAAGAGGATGGTTAATATTAGCGATGTTGATTTCTCCTGCAGAAAATACTAATCTTGGAAAGAAAGCCTTCAGGTATTTTGGCTCATTAGTTTGGAATAATTTACAGAGTGGACGGACACTTGACGCACTGATATCCAGATTTGGTTAGAAGTTGTATTGATTTTAGGTTTGACTGTTACATGACATGCTTGCATTTCTTATCTCTTTATTATACCTACAGCAAGGATATTTCAGAAAGCACTTAATTATAATTTGTCATGTCATATTTAATTCTTACTATTATATTCCTAGATTTTTTGGCATTATCATAAAAAAAAAAAGTTCTCCTGACTCAGGCCTCACTTGTAAATGAGATCTCGATCCCAATGCGACTTCCTGATTAAATAAAGTATATATATTGAGCTGCTAAACGGCAAAATTATCATTCATTTAGAGTAATATTTGAATTTTCTATAGTGGATTACAGGTGGACTACGCATAGGTTGCAGTATGTATGTTTATATTTGATATTTATTCAAGCGGTTCTTACATTATTAATATTTTAAAAAGGAATTTTAGGAGCACATGATGCTGCAACAGTTGAGGAACAATGTGTTGCTTGTAAGATGTAGAGAAGTCTGCAAACTTTGGACTAACAAGTTTTGACCGTATGACATGGTCGGGGTTTAATTCACAAGTAAGCTTTAATTAAATGTCGTTCTTGCAGACTATAAGTGCTCCTGGTTGGAACAAAGTGAAGCAGCCACTACAATTGTTTTTGACAACTCCTGTTTCAAAAGGTCAAGAACAACCTTTCCATCACTGACCTGTCTCTGCAGCTTCTCGCTCTCCTCCTGCTCGGCTTTGGCTTTCTCCTGCGCCTCCTTCTCCTCTTCAGCTCGCTGGGCGTCGTCCCTCAGGCGCTGCTGCTCCGCCATGAATCGAGCCTCCTCCTCCCTGCGCTTCCTCTCCTCTGCGTCCCGGGCCATCGCCTCCTCCCGGAGGATCCTGAAAAGTCGCATCCGTGTTACGTATACTGTACTATGCACATTTCATACATCTGCAGAAAGATCAGCAGTTTGCCGGGTTATAAACCTGAGAACAACCTTCAGTCCTTGAGGCTAAAACTGCACAACAAGCTCACACTCATCCCATGTTGTGACACACACAGCAGCAAGCCAGAGGCAACTGAAATGATGACAACACCAAAAATATCTCTTAAATGAAAGAGAACTTCTGAATTAAAACTAATTCAGATATTCAAAACCTCCACTGTAAAATAAACAGCAAAAAAATGTCTGAAGGTTTAGACTGAATGGTCTAAAGTTTCCCAATCATTTTCTGCCGGTAATAGATATTAAATGACATTATATGATGAACAACAAGGCGTTATGTTGACGTTAAGCCTGACCTGTTCCTGTGCTCCTGCTCCACGCGCTCCAGCTCATCCTTCTCCCGCTGCTCTCGGGCTTGTCTGCGCTTCTCTGCCAGGACGCGAGCAGCCTCCTCCTGGTTGTTGGTGCCGGCTGACGGCCTGCTGGTCGGTGCAGCCGGGGGGTTGGAGGCAGCGGGGGCTGCTGCAGAAGGAGCAGGATTAGCGGTGGAGGCCGGAGCAGGAGAAGCAGCCGAGGCAACCGGCGCTACGCTTGGAGCAGCTGGAGAGCCGTCTGATACCACGGCTGGGCTGAGGGAAGGAGGTGTGAGCGGTGCGGAGGAAACCACGATGGCAGGAACGTTACTGGAGTCTGTTAGAGAGAAGACAAAGAGAAGAAGAGAGATGCTTACGTTTCTAAAAACACAACAGTAGGGAAGCAACCATCTGGTTTATCCAGAACATATTTATTATATCCATGAATATTGCAACAGCCTCGTCTTTTGTCTTAATCAAAAAAAACGTTGAAACAACTAGAGATTGTACAGAACCTCTTTACACTGGCTCCCTGGTTGATTTAGGATTGATTTTACGATCTTATTGAATGCCTTTAAGGCTCTTCATGACCTGGCTCCAGATTATATTTTACATTTTTAATTCTTATGAACCTCTGCCTAGTTTGCCGTGGTCTTGTCTCTCCCAGAGTCCAGACTGAAAACTGAAGGATGACAGAGCTTTTGCAATCAGAGGAAATCAGTGAGTGTCTTCTCAAAACGTACTTTTATAGGAAAGCATGTCCTGATTTTATCTGAGCTCCCCCGTTTATTTTATTTGGTTTTTAATTTCGCCCCTTTGTATTTTAAATGCATTTCTTTTTGTTTTGCATGTTGTATTTTTTTTACAGACAGACTGAGGGAGTTATTAGTGGAGAGAGAAGTTTTAATTGATCTATGATTTTTCATTGAGCTGTGTGAACAGTTTTCAAACTCTTCTTTCTTCTCAAAATCTAAATCTACTTTTCAGCTTTAAGGTCAAATGATCTCTTTACAAAGTGCTGTAGGACAAATGTGTGCCTCATGTTTCTGCACATTCTGATACAACACACATGTGATACCCCCGTGTCAGAATATGCAAGTCATTTTGAAGATATGTTAAAATCGAGAAAAAAGCCATCGGACCCCCGAGGTAAGAGTCTGGCACACGCTCTGCAGTAATCACAGTTTTTCTTGACACGAATGACGGCCGAAGCCGCTAAGGGTCACCTTGAATCTTGGCTATTGTCTCCATGGTAACCACACTCACTCTTTTTCTCCTCTGCAGCGTTGGGCTGCTGGGGTGCCTGGCTCGTTTCCACGGCGACTGCAGTGACCGTCTGGGGCTGCACCCTGGCGGGCGTCTGGGCTCGTTTGGGTCGGGTCTTGGTGCCAGGAGGAGGGGTCTTCTTGCCCGTCAGGGTCTTGGAGGCTGCTGCTGCTGGCACCAGGGGGGATAGGGGCCGACTTTTGGGGACGGCGGGTGACGGAGCTCTGTTTTTGGGCTTTGGGGTGCTGATGAGAAGAGGGGAGATGGAAGTTAAACACGAGTCAAAGAGAGCTGGCGTTGGAGGACGTGAGATGGCGTAGCAGTGAAGGAAAAGGTACACCGGTGCACTGCATAAATTTCATAACTAGGTCATGTGGAAGATATGAGTGACTCCATCTGAAGCAGGATTCTTTGGCTGCAGGGGAGTGTAACTTGAGAGGAGGGGAGGCACGGAGCCGTCTCCCCCCCCCTCTGTGCGTCAGTCATGAAAACCCGTTTCTGTCTGACACTGACAGACCTGCTGTTGGCAGACTGGCCCTCGGCTGATGACTGAACGTTGTCCAGCAGCTTTTAGCAGTTAGAACATAGCACGTTGGACTTGGAAGGACGGGAAAGGACTTGGACATTGACTTGGTTTGGAAGCCACACACAAGAGCATGCATTGTGTCATGCAGTGTTTCCCTTGTTAAAAGTTAAATAGCAAGAAGCTCATTGTTCCATACTGGAATCTCCTTATGGAACAACCTGCCCCTGCATATTAAGCAAAGTCAAACAAAGGCTATTCAAAAAAAAAAAAAAAAAAGGTATGGCAGCTCTCTGAGAAGTGTTAACTTTTATAGGAAGGGAGTTTGAACGATAGGCGTGGATTTATAAGGGGGACTATTAGGCATCTGTTTTTGCATATTTCCATGTATTGCGTTTGAGAGCCACTTTAGAAATAGGATAAAGCATGAGGACCCCCGAGGTCCCCGCCCTCTCTAAGCCTCTGTGCTGCTTTAAAGTTACTACAAGGAGTTTTGAAATCATCTCGATGTACAATGTACTGATGCCTCTATGTGACCTACATAAGACCAACAGCGATGACGTTGCCTATTTTTTATTCAGTTATTCTTAATGCAGAGTCCAATTCCCCGCAGACCGGTAGAGCCTATGTTGTATACCACCACGGGGAGTACGTTAGCCTGTGAAAAGGAAGCAGGAGGAGATTTTTCTTTAGATACTGCGGCAGGATCAGCAAAGAGAAAAAAAGAAAAGAATAGGGACAGTGATGGAGCATGGACGAAACACGAGTCCACCTTGGTCGGTCATTCAACAGATTTGAACGTTTTTTTGTAGTTGCTTCAACTAAGTCCTCAATATAGAATAAATGTAGGATGTTCCTAGTTCAACTATGGTGTCTGTTGGTCTACGGAGCTGGCACGAGGCAGGTTGTGTGATACCTGGCCGCTGGCCTGGATCTCTGGGTCGTGGTGGCGGGTGATGCCGTCTGTCTCTTCTTCGGCACTTTGTCTTTAGTGAGAGCGTTCTTCTCCTTTTCGTTCTCCCTCTCCTTGTCTTTCTTTTCCTTCTTCTTTTTGTCCACCTTGAATAAAGACGTTACACAAATAAACAGTTATGACCTCGGGCTGAGGTTGATGCGTAGAGTGCAGATAGAGGCCATTTGTTAAATGACAGTATCGTCAAATGACAATGTAATGGGTGCTCCAGCTCGTCTCTTAACTCCGTCTGTTGTCTGGTGCTTAGCACGTAGTGTACAGCGGGTTTTTAGAGCTTTTTCACAGAAAACAGCTGAGCCAAAGCAGTCAAGATGCATAATGAACCAAAACAATGAGCCGTGCTACAATACTCCGTAGAGCTTAGGGGAACTACAGAGTCGGTGGATATTTCTCTGTGGGTTTGTCACTACGAGCGAGCGTCGCCTTTTACATTACACTCATGTGGCCTATATTTCATATAAAGCGTTGATTAGTGCACATTTTAAAGTCCAGATCTAGGTTTCCATTTCCTGGTCTCATGGGTTATAGAGTATGATTTTCAGGGAAAATGTTAAATGTGTTGTTGGTCTGTTTTTGGGGCACGAAAAGATCCAAATATGATGTATAACACCACAAAAGATCAACTGAAAAAATGATGCAATAAAAACAGTTAAATGCTAATCACTACATTAAAAATCCACAGGAAAAACATTGCATTTATTTGCAGGAGGTTTACGTGTACGAGCGTCATCATGATTGCCTACCGGTGTGGAGTTTCGCCGGCGTTGGCGCTGGGTGATGTCCGGCGTGCTGGCGGAGGAGACCCTCCAGCGCTCGGCGTTCTGGTGGTGATGGGAGCAGGGGTTCAGCGGGCTGGCAGAGGCTGAACGGGAGCAGTGATGAGAGTCTGAGTAACACATGAGCATGCAGAGAGCGGCAGCAGGGCCGATGGTCAGCGGCCCCACACACACAAACACACACCATGTAGAGTGATAATAACAAGCCTCACACAACATGCTGCGAGACCATGACTCAATCTAGTCGACAGAGGAGGGGGGTCACTTATTTTACTGTTTTAATAGAATATTATTGATTTATAACACAAGCTTCATTATCTCTTTATTGTTATTCATTAGTGCAATTTAAGCTTTATTTTTTAAAGTAGCAAAGACCCAAATTTCCCTCAGGAATCAACCAGACAACTATTCAGATAATGGATTATTCATCTATAAGAAAAAAATGCCAACTATTTGCTGCGTCCAGCTTCTCGACTGTGAGGTTTTGCTGCTTTTCTCTGTTCTATATCATTCTAAAATAGACGTTAAGATTTTGGACGGTTGTTTTGACAACAAAAATCCGTCCAGAAGGGCTATTAAAAAAGTTTCTGAATATTTTTAAAGGACTTAAGGAAGTCCAGAGAAGTGCTCGTAAGGGTTAGGATATACTCAAAAGCTATTGCATGGACATTTGGGATTATTTCCTATGTTTCCAATCAACACAGAGTTTTATATAAAAACATAGAGAGAAAGAATGTTTTGGGTGAAACAAGCTCTTTTCTTCACATAAAAAAGAGACACTGCAGTGATGTACAGAAAAGAAGACGTCGAGTAGAAACATCCAGATGGGGTCTCACACTCACGAGAGTCGCTGTTGTTGAGGAGGGTGGCGGCGCTGCGACTGCGGGCCAAGAAGGACAGCGTCGGCGTCATGAGCCGCTCCACGATCCGGCTCTCCCACGGGCTCAGACGCAGGCTGCGGGCTGACACAAGAGGGCGCTGTGAGTGTCGGGTTACTGTCACAGCGGCACCACAGGTACTCACCACAAACACATCCTGTATCTGCTGCACACTGTCGCACAGGTGAGCAGCACATACGCACACACACACACACACACACACACACACACACACACACACACACAC
>CALSBV010012213.1:14917653-14985981 GCA_943590825.1 Bovichtus diacanthus | reverse complement strand
ACACACACACACACACACACACACACACACACACACACACACACACAGAATGCAGAGTGGAGTTTTATGCTGCATTCGTGTGCTGCTGGAAACAAATTCCTCCACATATAACATAAAAAAAAAAGATCAAAAAAGTTGATAATGTTATACTGACCAAAAATAACTGATGATATTTATGCTGCGTAGCTAAAGATGGTCCAATGGACTAACGGGGGAACAACTCTTTACGTCCATATTAGCTAATACTTAGCTAATACTTAGCTAATACGGACGTAAAGCTGAGAAAAGTGCACCCATAATACACTGGTATCAGATATGACCGATGATCACCCTAGTTTTCCTTTAAGCTAACTGTATTGTTTTTATAACTGAAACTCCAGTCTGCCAATCAGACACTCTCAGAAGTTACAGAGAAATCATACTGAACTTTAGCCACACAGAACCAGACATTAGAGAACAACACACAGAGGAGCAAACCAGAGTTAATTTTCATTACTTACCACTCAAAAGTCACGTAAAAAGCCAGCGTGGCTGTTTACTCGACCTCAATCAAACCCGATGCAGTTTTAGGTGAGTTCAGCATTAACACACACTACTCTGACTTTAACACCATTCTGCTTTTATACAGTGTGAAACTTACTGTTATTGACTGTCATGTGATGTAAATTCAACACGTATGACGTCCAACAACAGCAGAATAGAATCAAATGTATTGTAATGACGGGTGGACGGACACACACACACACACACACACACACACACACACACACAGACACACACACTTCTCTCATGAGTAAAGCAAACTTAATGTCAGAGAATAAAGTTGCTTTTAGTCAGAGGTCGGCGCATTCTTTGATTCCAGAATCAAATCCGTCTCGTTAGAAACTACAGATGCCTCGGTATGAATTTTTTATAGCACAAGACAAAATACTAGAAAACCCCAAAAGGGAATAGAGAGAGAAGGAGACGAGGAATGATGCAGAGCTCAGATTTAGAGGCATCTCTCTGGGTGAACCTCATGGAGGTTTTGCTTTGTTCTACTGATCTGTCCTGCTCCTTAGAAACAGTACAACACAACAGAAAAACACGCGAGTGCACGGGAGACGACGACACACAGATGGACAAAGAATGCACCATCTCAACATGAGATCTCATGAACGCCACAGATCCACAGTCCTGTCTCTCATAACAAAAACTGACAACATGCTGTGCAAAGATGTATGACCATTCGACCATGTGTACCACTCCTTCTTCTTCTCCTCCTCCTCCTCCTCAATGCGCTATTATTGTAGTTTATCACTCTGTTTGTATGCATGACAACTACCAACACACACATGATAATAGTGCAATAACAACAGCAGCGCTGCCAGGAACAACACACGTTTTGTTGTCACCGAACGAGGGAACACAATGGCGACTGATGAAAGTATTTATATATTTGCAGTACTACAGTACTGGGTGTCTGTGGCGACGGTCCCGGAAAAAAAATTAATTGCAGCATTAAGTTCCTGCTAATGAAATCTGAACATTTCCTACTGTTGTAGCTTCACATTTAGAAACACGAGAGAAACACGACAATTATTGCCTGACTTTAATTAATTTAAATAAAACGACAATAGTTTGTTTTACCGCCCGCTGTATTCTGGGACTTGTCGTATTAAACCACATTTGCTGTAGATGTGTCGCCAAACCCACCAGGACTGACATCTTTAGGATTGCCAAAAAAAAACTCTCCTCAAATCACAGACTGGCCTTTCTTATGCAACAGTCACCTCTGCTGTACGTTGGACGGATCATTTTCACAACATGTTTCGTGACTAACTGATAACCCGACTACCTCCCGTTGCTAGGCAACAGTGGTTTCCCCTCCTCCTCCTCCTCTTCTCCTTTCTCCAATGCGGCAAGAGGAGGCTGAGCTGAGCGGCTGCCTGGTGATCGACTGTAGGTAGATTGATGCCTGGGTCTATAAACGCCCCCCCCCCCCAGCACCAACACACTATTACTGGTACGCTGAGCATCTCCTGAGGCCAGAAACACGAGCTCTGGTATCGACTCAAACATAATTTAGCTCCAAAATGTTCCTTTCCTGTTCACGCAGTATCGGAGCATCTGTATTATTAGTGATTACCAAGCTCGAAATCTAAATCTTTATTGTGGCGACGGGGGAGCCGAGAGCCGAACTGCTGATTGCACTGCGGGTGATACGATCTGTAATGACTCAATGTTATGAGGCGTGACGAATCTGAGATGAAGACAGTGCTGCTTATGTTCATGTGGCAACTCAGGAGTCTGATGAAATGAGTTTGATATGACAAGTTAAGTTTGAATATTTATCATATTACAGCAGCGTGTTGCTGACGCCTTGACAAAAAAAACACCAAAAAAAACAACATCTGCTCAGTTACTTGTTATAATGTGATCCTTTTTGTGTTATAACAAGACATTTGTCATGTTGTTTTCACACATTTTCCTTGTTTTTGTTTTTTTACTAAATATGATTATATATGAAAGATTATTATTCTGGTATAACAAGAAACTTTTCTTCTCTTTTTTCTTGTTATACATTACAAAACCCTCCTGTTAAAACAACATATGGAAGTTTTTTATCCGCAGCATGGCTCTATGGATGGCAATGTAGTTCTGTTGGTCCACCACTTAGGTCCAGACTGAAATATCTCAAAAACTACAGGAGTGATCGTCATGAAAATTAACATAAAACTTCATGTTTCCCAGAGGATGAATCGTAGAGACTTTGGTGATCCTCCGACTTTACCTCTAGTGCCACCATGAAGTTTACATTCATGGTTTTTAAAGGAAATGTCTTGATAACTATTAAATAATTAGTTAAATACTTTGGTTTATAACTTAAAGCAATGATGAATTCATAAATCACTAGAAGGGCACTGGAAGAGCGCAGACCTCCGCCGCCATCACCATAAGTGAAAAATACTGCGTGTATCCGCTCCAAAATATAATTTGTTCTTCCTTGGCACATGCTAACCAAACCAACAAACAAACCAAACCTAAAACACAACCTGATTGGCGGAGGTCATAAAACAGTGACTGGTGTACAGCAAAAGTTACATACTCTCGGCTAATGCTAGCATGCTAACATGCTAAACTAAAATGGTGAACATGGTAAACATTAGACCTAGCTAACATCAGCATGTTAGCATTGTTATTGTGAGCATGTTAGCATGCTAATGTTAGCATGACTGTACACGCGGTCGTTATAACAACATGCCAACTTACTATGTTATGATGAAAGGTTTCTAGTTTTAATTATATGTCGCTTGTGTCTTATGGAAAGTTCATGATTTAACAAGATAAAGTTTTGTGTAAAAGCAGAAGTAACAACAAGAAAATATGTGACAAAGACGTTAAAATTCTATATTACGTTATAACGTAAAAAGGAAACTTTTTTTGTGTTATAACAAGAACATTTTTCTTTTTGTCTCGCCGGCAGCATTATCTTGCTGTAATAGAGGCTTGATCTCTATTGAAACAGGCTATATATATATCTACATAAAAGAATATTAGATAAAATATAATACTTGTGCATTTAGTTGCTCTATTTTCATCTGCAACAGTCACACTAATATCCACCACCAATACCACCACCACCACACCAAACCAGCAACAGTAAAGTGGAGGGGACAACCAATAAAGAAGGTGTCGAGACAAGATGTGAACTTAGAAACCTATGAAACAAAATCACAAAATATGGCTCAGTGATGTCGAGGTGAAAAGGGAGGCTGATCAAAAATGCAGAGGAGACTCAAAATCAATGACAACCACCAACTGAAATTAAAAATCACAATGCAAACGGGGCCGAGAGCGTGACAACAGGAGGGGGTAATGACCAGTCACCAAGCACAGGCAGGCAGGCAGGCCACCAGAGACGACAGTTATAATAATAAAAGAAGAAAACCAAAAACCAGATTAGGGTGAGAGGAGTGGGGGAAGGTGGAGGGGGATGAATAGGGAGGGAAGAGGAAGCCTGGTGGACATTGACGTCGGGTCGTCCTTACTTCTGTTGGGGGAGTTCCAGAGCGTGGCAGAGGACTTGGACAGCCTGTTGTTAATGACAGGGTCCACCTGTCTCGGCAAGTTGACTGTGGAGGCCGAGCATCTGCCTGCACCGGAGAGAACGCAACAGACAACAACTGTTCACAAGGCGGCCGGGGTGCAGGCGGCCCCGGCTGAGGGCTGCCGACTCCCCTCTGTGTGGATCTGGAGGAGATCAGGGACTCACCATTCTCTGAGCTTCTCATTAACATTTAGGAAGAGAATAATCTAAATTCAGACGTGGGGGAGGAAATTGGGAGGAAATTTTAGGAAAGCGTGGGAAGGGTGTGGTATAGTTAGAAATCACATTTAGAGTAGGCATGGGACGATATGAAAAATTTCATGTCATGACTATCCTGCCCAAAATAAATGCGATCCACGATATTGTCCTCAAAACCATCAAAATATGCTTAAAACTCTTAAAAAGGCACTAAAGCACAGTGGAATCACTTTACTTTACATGTAGTTAAAGAAACAAGTATTTTTTTGTTGCATCACAGATAGGAAACATCCTTTTTAGTGAAAATCAAACAATCTTAAATATTAATAAAGGATTAAAATAATTGCAACATTGCCTGAGTCTCTTCTTTCTTACATGATTATTCCTGTATTTTTTACTTCGCTGCCATGATGGCGAGCTAGACAGCTTTTTCAAATCCCTTCTCTGAAGATATTCACGATTATCCCGATAATGGAAAATTACCACAATCAACTTATTATCCTATATCGTCCCATCCCTAATTTGGAGTAACCTTTTTTGTTTTTCTGATGCAAGAAATCAGCATAAAATATCTCACAGACACGCTCCCACACACATCCAGGATCTTTCACACTTTGAAGCAGAGAAACTTGTCTTGACCTCAGAGTCACAGGTCCAAAAGAGGCAGCCCCGTCACGTGCTTTTGAAAGTCTGAAAAGAGGAATAACCTCACAGCTCTCTGAGAAAACACTGTTCACACTGCTTATCTAATGAAACATCTTCATGACGGCTTCCTTGTTGCACATCTCTCATGCCTCTCTCGTCACTTTTTTACAGATTACAGATCATTTAGCAGACGCTCTTATCCAGAGCGACTTACAGTGACTAACTACAGACAGTCTCCCTGGAGCAGCTCGGGGTTAAGTGCCTTGCTCAGGGGCTCAATGGCGGCAGCTCCTGGTATTGAACTCACAAACTTCCGGTGATCTATTTGAAAGCCTGACCACTGGACTACCACCACCACTTTTAACTTAGTACTCACATTTTTGCCAAAGAAAACGGACATTCACTGAGGAATTACAAAAGGTTTAAACGACTGAGCTGGGTCATCTGCGTCTGGTACTCGCCCTTTTGACAGCAATCCCCTCAGAAGTTATTTCCTTGAATTGCATCAGATAGACCAGTGAGTCTGTGCAGCGCTGCTCATCATGACGGTTTGAGTTACGGTGAGGATGTGTTATGTATTCCTGTCATTGTGTTTGAGTGTCCGTGTGATTTTGGCTCATTTGAAACTCACTTTCTCTGCGGGAGGTCTGGTTGAGTCCGCCCGCCCAGGACCATCTCTGCTGGCGGATCTCGGCCCACGTCTTCTTTGTCGACCTCTTGATAGCTGCTTCATATCTCTCCTGGAGGGACCACACAGTCAAAACTGAGTCACATCTTCAGACTCATAACAGTTCTTCCAAAAGGTTTTAAACACACAATATGTAATTTTCTGCTGCTAGCGGTCTCTCGATCAAAACAATAACAAAAGACGGAGTTTGGTGGAGTCGTAAAGTAGCGTGGGATCATGGGAGTTTGTCATTGCTGTCAGCGTCTCCGGGTTCGGATTACTTTATTGTTCAGGAGCAGAATTATCCACAGAGGTCGCCTCTCCAAAACAAACGGACCCGATGATTAAAAGCGGTTCAAACGCTGAATAAAGCAGCTTCATGTTAAAAATGTTTCTCCGATGATGCTGTTCAGCTGCCACTAACGTTTCCACAGCTTGTTTCTCGGACAACTTAACATCCAGACGTCCAAAGACTAAAATCCTTCATCCGGTTCAAATATATAGTTAAAAAACAATCAAGATCAAAAATGTGTATCGTAAAAATGGGGCTTAAAACTGGATAAAAAGTCAATTTATGACCAAATATTCTGGCAGACAACCACAATGCTGACAAATGTGCGAAGAGGATACTTGGCCATTACAGGAGAACAAATCAAACAGAAATAACAGATTTTCTAGGCTTGAAATTTGGGATAATGCAAGTACACAACTCAATAAAATAAATAACATACGTCTAGTTGTTTTAAGACATATTGATGCAGAAATACGCTTGTTTGCTTCCTTGTGGAGAGCCAGATTAGCTGTTTCTACCTGCTTCTAGTCTTTATGCTAAACGAGGCTAATAACCCGCTGGCTGTAGCTCCTGACATGAGTGTGGTATTGATTTTCACATTTAACTCTCAGCAAGAAAACTAATTATTCCTTTAACAATAACTCAAACTCTGCAGTTAGAAGGGGCAATAACAGTTTGGTAGAAATGGTCACGACTCAAGAACACAAGAAGACACCGTTTCATTTTAAGAGGTCATAAAGAAGCCAAAAGGTTAGGGATCCACTGCTGATCAATAACTCTTAACTCAAATTACAGCCAATGCAAAATCTGCACTTATGATCCCTGGAAAATGGTATGCTGCCAATACTTGGCATCGCAACTGATATTCAAGATGGGACCAAATCCCTGATACACAGCCAATTCTCCAGCTTAAATAAACACTGGCATGGAGTTGATTTTCCACCCTGACTTCAATTAACACTAAATATTTTGGAGAACATGACACACTTCTGTCTGTGTTAAACACCGTCGATATTAGCGCAGTGTTAATAACGAAAAACAAGCTTTAAAATTGCATCAATGGGTTAAACCATCATTTGTTCGTAAACACAACAATCCGTGTTTGGATGGTTTTTAGCTACTACATCCGGAGTTGATGTTTTTTCCTACCTTGTTCTTTTCTAGTTTCTGTCTCTGTTTCTCCTCCAGCAGAGCTCTGCGTTTCTCAGCCTTCAGCCGCTGCTCCTCCAGCCTTCTCCTGCGATCCTCCAGCTGGCTCTCCCTCAGACGTCGGGCCTTCTCCTCCTTCTCCAGCCACTGGGCCTTCTTCGTCGCTGCAGGGTCGCCACAGAGAGGGAGGTTACAATTTAGAAAGAGAAGCAGAGGGGAAGACATCTTTCCTTTAAATGTTGAGGTTATCTTAATTGTGTTTTGGAAGCAAAGCAAAGCCTGTTACATAAATTAGTTCAATTAAATTAAGCTAAATGCTAACATGCTCACAATAACCCAAGTTGGCATCTGACATTTACTGTTTAGCGTGCTGCCTATAGGCGTAAAACACCCAGAACAGCTGCGGCTGAAGGGAATGATGTTAGTGGTTTTGGTTATAAACCAAGGTTATCTAACAAACTTTGACCCAATGAAGGAGCTAAATGAAAAGTTAAGCGATCACTAAAGTTATTACAACTATTCTCATCCTTAAACAAATTTTAATGGCAATCGTTCCAATAGCTGTCAAGGCTTTTCTCTGAAACCCACAAACTTCATGGGGGCGCTGGAGGAGGGTTTAGGAGATTCAGGGATTCATCCCCTGGGAACCATGAATGTCTCTACCAAATCTTGTGCAACTCTATCTGGTAAAATTGGAGTTATTCCACTAGATAAATCAAAACTTTGGGGTTAGAGGAAGCACTAAAAATCATGGGATTCATCCTCTGGAGACCATGAATATCTGAAAAATTAAATCCATCACTAGAGCCACGTTGCGAGCGTGGCTAAAACATGAACATTATTATTATTACAGCAACGCTAATCTATGTAAAATATAGCAATTCAACAGTGATTTTAAAGAAATGTCGTAGGTTATTCCAGTCGTTTCTTCAAGTGTTTAATCTCTTCAAAATCAAAGTGAATGGGTGAAGCAGATGGAAGCTGTCGTTTTCATTACACTATAATCCTGATAACAGTAAATAAGCAGAAGTTCCCCGCTGGGTTTTTACAGCTCCCTCCAGCAGACATCCGTTTCGCTGCTGTGGCTCATTTCTTAGAGGATCAATTAAACGGCAATCAATCCTCGCAAATTAAAAAACCTTCTGTACGCTAGACAGCAGCGGTGACGCTATCTCTCTTATAGCTTAGATTTACATCTTGCATATAAGCCTATTTACACAACATATTATTAGCACGGTGGAGAGTTTGAACAATGGATGAGGGTTAGGGTTACATGCTGGATACAACCACAGTAATGGCATGACATGTTTATATATTACCTCATGTTGCTGGGAGTTACACGGCATTAGAAATACTTTTTAGTGGATTTCGCTTTGTGATGATGTGGCAGTGTTGTGAGGCAAAGACTTGTTTTGTATTTCAGTTCAGTATTTTGCGGCTCATCTTCACTAATGAGGCGCACAAGTCTGAGTCCCATCGACAATGAAAAAGCTTTCTTCACTCTCCATAAATCCAATTCCTGAGAGAATCCAACTATGTCTGCGTTCTGTGCAGCAGGATTGAAAGATATTTCGGTTTAACGCTCGTGCGCTTCACATTCTCATTTGTGCATACTGTTCTAAACAAACTGCATGCTCCACATGAAAAAATGCTTAATGTTGTACCATGTAATTACAGACAGACGCAGACTGCAGGAAACTAAACTGAAGCTGAGTAAACCTCAGATATTATCGATTTAAAAAAAGGCAGCAGATCTCCCTTTTTACTGTGCGGTATGACCACATTATTGAGGCTAATGAAAGTAGTAATTAAAACTAATCTGTGTGAGTAGCCTGGTCTCGGTTTATGGTAATGACTGCTCATTTATCACGGCACGGGCCCTGGGGGTCGTCTCTGCAGGGAAACGCCCTACAAGCTCTGCTCTGATTGGCTGCCTTCATCCACAGGGAGAAGCCCGAGTGAAAACTAGATATAGTCTTTCAGGTTTTTGGGCTAGAACAATATTTTTATAAGGGAGGCGAAAGTTTCATTCTGCAGCCCCAAAGTAAAAACATGATTGTAGGTGTGGGACATGATTGCTTGGCGGGAATGCAGAAGAACATAAAGTAAAACTTAAACAAGAACATGAGAGGAAACATTTACGTCAAAAGTTTCCACTGAGGAACAAAAAAACTAAACATAAAGCGATTCATGGAGGGAAGAAGAAAAGGCAGGACTGTGCATTTTATCAGAAGTTTGATGATTCATAAATGGCATGACGGCTTTTGCGGGTTTTAGTGAAGCCCCTTACCTTGCAGCTGAGTTTGCTGTTCTGAAAGCCATGCAAGAAGAAACAATAAGAGACGACAATACCCGTCAGTCACGTCAGAGCAGAGTGACAGAGGGAAGAGGAAAGTTAATTCTACATTAAGGATAGACGATGTGCATGCACTCAAGTTGGTTACAACAAATTTGGGCTTCATGCATCACCAGCAGTTTTTTTATTTTATTTTATTTTTTTAGGAAAATTCTAATTCGTTCAAAGTTAAAAAGGCTCAAAATATTAGATTATTTTCTCATTTCTTACCGATATATTTGGCTCTTTCCTCCCGCCGCTCCTTGGCAAGTTTCTGTCGTTGCTCTGAGCTCATCGAATCTGCAGGAGAGAAGAAAAGATCAACGTTGAATCTTTCATCTTAAACCAGCAATAACTGAACAAGCTGCAAGTTTATGAGGCAAACTCGTTAGCAAACACAGTTATTTAAACACAGTTTATAACTCGTTATTAACACATCCAGCAGTTACGGAGCAACATTATCATTTAATCAAATATTCACTCTCAGAGCTCTGTTTTTGGTCTCCACCAATTCCTGAAGGAAATATCTGTCTCTTTAGATGCTAAATGCTCCACTATGTTTACCAGCTGGTCGCTAACTGTGACTCAAAGACAATAAAGCACTCAGTAGAGCCGAGGAGAAATGCTTGAGACATCCGGAAGGAGCTCGGAGCTGAACCTCTTCTCTTCACATCGAAGCGAGCCAGCTGAGGTGGTTCGAGCGTTTGATTAGGACGCGTTCTCTATGCCTGCCTCAAGAGGTTTTCCAGGAACAACTTCAACTGAGAGGAGACCCCAGGCAGACGCAGAACACGCTGAGGGGGGATTACATATCCCATCTGTCCCGGGAATGTCTTCGAATCCTTCAGGAGTAGCTGGAGAAAAAAAAACGCCCGGGCTACAGATTTGTGGCAGTCACATCGTTGAAAATTCATCAAAAAATTCAACAGAAATGCATCATTTCTGCAGTTATTAGGATAAATCCACAATCCTGCAAACAGTTTTTAGTGGAACTGCTTTGTACAATAGAAACAGTTGAAAACAGCTGACAGCATGTTCTGTGGATTATTCCAAGTAACAGGGACACTCTTTCTGGAAAGACGTGTTGCTGCAGACTTTCTTTTCATTTTTCAAAGCTGTGAGCACCACAGACAAGATTTGATGGACTTCCATTGCATTGGTGGCAGAAGTCAAGGACACATACAGCGTATCTAAGAACCTGGAATTAATAAACCAAAATGATTTGCATGGAAATATTCAGACAATGAACTTAGCACCTGCCACCTGCATAATACAGGGTGAATGTTGGCTGTCAGGTAGAAATGTGAGGTCACCTGCCACGATGGCAAAAATCTTAATTTCAGATCCTGGATAGATTTCACACAGAAAATTATCTAATTATTTTTGGCATTTTGCTGAAGTGAGCCTTTTACATGTTGTAGTCAAATATACGTCTGAAACCTCTTAATGCATAAAACCTTAAGACTTGCCATCATGGAGGTAAAATACGCTTGAGGAAGTTCCATTCAGATCTGCAGGTTTCATTCAGTTTCAAGGTCAAAGCAGCTCCAAACTCAGCTTCTACTGTAGCTGTGATCAACATCTGCTTTTCGTCCGCAGCGGTAATCAGCATGAATCCTGATGCACTTTAACAGACGCAGCGGTGTAACACGAGGATTTGTGCTTCTCTATCCGCCTTAAAACTGGCTCTAAAAAAGCCACGACTGATACCAGGCCCCCCGGGGTGCCCGGCTCCTTTTGTGATTCTCCTCCGTGCTATGTAATATGTATGACGTGCATTCTCGACCAATCACAGGCGGCCCTGCAGCACCGTCTCCATGGCAACCTGAATTTCCTCCCCACCTTGTAGAGAGTTTGAGCGGCTGCACACTTCAGTCTGGCCGATGTGCAGTGACGCTATGAAGTGCAGAGAAAAATAAATCTTGTTGGTCTGGAGGTCTCGTCCCCACTGACACCTAATGCATCAGCCCCCCCCCCCCCTCCCTCCCCCTCCCCCACACCACATCCTGTCTCACCTATAGCAAATGACGATGTGACGTTCAGTCTCTACCATCTGTCTGGTGTGCATGACTCATTATACATCCAACACGTAAGTGAAATAGATTTTGCCTTTGAAGTAAGGTCAAAAATGAAACACGATACCTCACTTTTATTAACAGTTTCATAGTTTTAATGCCTTTTGAAGTGTTTTTGTTCAACATTCCTTTCCTGAGAACGTCGGAGGCACTGCAGTGCTTGATGTGGAGCAACTGAACAATTAACACGGAACACGTTCTGATAAGGAAGAAAAAAACAAATGAGCCCACAGCCCGACAGTCACATGGCCAGCAGCTGCAGGGGAAAACGCTGAATCCACATTTTACACCTCATCAGCAACTTAACGACTAATACTGTAAAAAAGGGGGTAAAAAAAAAACCCCAGTGTGTAACAGAAACAAGGGTAGAAATTGCAGCATTATATTTCTGCTTCCAATTTCAACACTACGATGGTAGCCATTGTTCTTTTGCCAGGATAACGCCGCGTTGCTACAACTATGACCTTGCAATGCGTCTTGTTGACAGGCATTCGAATGAGCACCGTTATCCCTGTTGCATTGTCTGACTTAATTACCTTTTCATACCTGGAACCCAGCATCCTATCTGATCCCAGCGCTCTGCTATCTGCCTGCAAATGAAGCACACGAGCACATACTGCACAGTGCAGCAGTCCCTTGTATATCGTTGCTTAAATAAGCCAAAACGTGCTTATCGTTTCAAAATCAACAAAACTGCTGCTGAAAAAAGTCAGCACAGAAATAGTTAAAACCGCAATGTGTAGAATTTGAAAATGCCCTTGTAATTTCCTTGTACTTTTACTCTACTTGAGTATTTTTCTATTTTATGCTACTTTATACTTATATCTTGTATTTTCTTCGCCACTATACTACATAAGCCTTTTTTCCAGTTTGGTGTGGCATACCTTGACTGGCCTGCACACAGAGACCTGAGCTCAACCCTGTCCAACACCTTTGGGATTAACTGGAACGAGTCAGGCCTTATCGCCCAAAATCAGCGGGTGACATCACGCATGTGCCGGTGGCTGAATGGGAGCAAATCACTGCAGCCAGGCTCAAAAAACCTTTTTGGAAAGTCTTACCAAAAGAGTGGAGGCTGATGTAGCCCAAATCCAATCCATATAAAGCTGATATTTCTGTGCAGTTGCAGTATAGATTAGGCTACTCTATTATTATTAGTATTATACTATTTTTAGAATTAGATTTCAGTGGACAGACATTTCCAATAACTCCAGAGCGTCGTAAAGTCCAGAAGTCAACATTTATAAAAAATTTAAAAAAATAAAAAAAAGATATATGTAATAATTTCTAAAATTCCCAACATGTTTTACCTAACAAAATCTTCTTCTTCATATTTGTTGGAGTTTAGCCTTTCAAAAACAACATTTTCCCTGCGGTCAAACAGTTTAGCCACACAAACACATAAGGATCCACGCACCTGTATCAACGGGGCGGTCTAAAACACCATACATTACATTTATATAACCAACTTGTCAGCTGATGATGTCAGAAAATATGATGACAGACATTCAAAGCTTCATTTAAAAACCTCAATAGAAGCTCAGTCGAATATTAAAAAATAAAATCACATTCGGTTTAAAGTTAGTTTAGTTTAACGTTTGCAAGCTAAACCAGGGCTGACTTCTGAGCGTATATAAGAAATATTTAACAAAGAAAAAGATCTATAAGTCTACCTTTCTTGGGATGAGGGCTGCTGCCCGGGGTCGATGGCCTCACATCGGTCTTGGAGGAGGCATCTGTCTTGGTGGGCGTCTCTGTTATGGGGCTGGAGTCTGTTTTAGGAGAAAGGTCTGAGATGGCTGAGTCATCTGAAGTCAGGATGTCCTTCCCCAAAGACTTGTCCCCACTCTGGATGGACTGAGACTCCGTCTGCAGAGGAAGAGCTGGAGAACGGAAAAAGACAAGATACCACAGATGTTTTGTTTAACCATCCGACATGTCAAACAACATTAAATTACCACGGTAATCCATGAACAGAGTTTTCTTTGTGCTGTCACAGGTGATTTTTGTCTGTTGTGTGACGTCTTGTTGCCTCATTAGTGGGTCAAATCTGCAAGGTGACGCTTCCATTAAACGCTAGTGACTATCTTTCTGCATCTATTGCTGACGCACCTTCCCCATAAGGCCGGGAATGTCTTGGCGACTTCATTAACACAACAGCCATGCCTCATTAGAAATCATTAACATCTCTTTCACACGTAATTCACACACACATCAGTCCATCTGCAGCAAGACGCTGCACTTCCCCCTCCGTCCCTCTAGGTTTTTAAGTCCTGCAGAGAATTCCTGCTGTCAACACCATTTAACCCACGACAGTAGGTGGAAAACAAGTGTGAGAATAAATCTCAGTTATCTTTTGATGAGTGTAGTCGCAGCAACAGATACACAGTCGTAAAAAAAGAAAGATATTCTCAGATACACGTTGATTTTTCCTGTAGGGGCAGAAGAAAACACTGGAGATTGTTGTGTAAGTCTATTTCAGCTTCCCTTAAAAGAAGAATGCTTCCATAGTGGTTATCACGGGGATAATTAATGACAATTGGCTTAATTATCCCCACAGAGCCACCTAAACCGATCTATAATTCCCTTGACTTCACTGTGGGGCACAACATGATCGTGGTTACTAAAGCTAAAAATTAATCAACACATTTTTTTTTAGAATTATACAGTAGTTAAAGTCATTTTTTTTTAAGGGAAAATGCCAAACATTTTCTAGTTTCAGCTTCTCAAATAACGATTTGCTGCTTTTTCTCCGTTTTAAATTATTGTAAGCTGAATATATTTTCCTGTTCGGACAAAACTAAAATTTGAAGATGTCGCTTTAAGGCTGGCCCACACAAAAAGATTTACGCCACTCATAACGACTTGTAATGATACCTTTTTGGCTGTCTTCAAGGTTTTCCACACTCTTTACATCACAAAAGTGGAGCTTTGCTGACCATTTTCAGAAGGGGGGAATCGGGCCTTTAGGACATTTTTTACTATTTTCTGACATGTTTATATACTAAACAGTTAGTATACAAATATGTCAGTGATTTAGTATTACACTTCCATATAAAAAGGTCTTTTTTTTTATTCAAATTTTATTTTTTTTATTGTTTAGACGGCTGGGTGGTACTTTGCATGACTTAAAAATAGATTTCCACATGTAAACTTGGTAGAATACCTCTTGAACGTACAGATTAATCAATAATGAAAATAATGGGTACTTGCAGCTCTACATTCAATGTCCCACTTTATGTAACACGTAGGCCTCTGTATGAAAACTTCCAAACGTGACCACCATTGATGTGGTCCACACAGATCCGGTCATGAGGCCAGACTTCCTGACCTCTGACCCTTACGGAGGGCGACAAAGAGACAGCAAAAAAGCAAAAAAAAAAAACACATCCTGTCTTAATCCCTGCTCTGGCTTTGTTTTCACACTCTTGCTGATAACGCCACTGAGTTCGGCTGCTGCTTGTATGACTCCCTCCCTCTCTTTGCCCCTCTCTGGCTGTCACACTAAAGAAGCCGGTGACAAACAGCGCAGAGCTGCAATGACGCATGGAAGGGGTTCGGAGCAGGAAGAAGAAGAAGAAGAAGAAGAAGAAGAAAGGACAATTTGTGCTCTTCTACAAGGACATGTGGAGAGTGAGAAGAGAGATTTATAGAGAAAGGAGAACTGGAGAACAATGAGAGAGTGGAAAAATGGTAATGACAAGAGGAAAAAAAAAGTATAGGATTAAAAAGAAAAAAAAAAAAAAAAAAAAGCGATAAAGACAGTAACAGCCAGGCCCAGAGCTGAAGAAATAATGAGACAGGAGTTCAGAGACAGTAAAGTAGGAAGGTGAGAGGCTGCAGGCTCCGGGCCAGATCTCCACTACAGCCAACAATGGGCAGATGGAGCGTGACTCTCTCCTCGGGCCCATCCAAACGCTCGCCGAACCAGATAAATCACAGATTAACACTGGGCTCCTCTCCAGCTACCCCCACTGTACTTCAACACAAAGCTTAATGCACAGGCTGCACTACAGAATACTAATAGAGGAATGATAGGATGTGAATTAGAAGCCCCCACGTGAGTTTACATAAGAGAGTAAGAAAAAGGAAAAAGGTGCAGTTTCATGTTGGCAGGATCGCATTGCTTCTACCTGATTTTGTAGAAAGGATTAGGATTTGGCAAAAAGAGGGATGCAATGCTCCTCCTCACTTGAGAAGATTAGTTGTTCACCAAGTGTGGCAGACTTTTGAATTTGATCAGTACAGCAGACTTACAAGGCTGTAAGAGACACCGCGAGTCCAAAATAGGAACGATTAGGACGACTAAGAACACTTGAATTCCTAGAATTTTAAATATTTTCTGGGGTGAAAAAGAAAGAAGAGCATATCGCTAAAAGACTGGCAGGACAACACATTTTTATAAATCACATTAACAAGTGGTTATGATTATACTGCCACCTTCAAACTTTGAGAAAAAAACTAATACGTAGAATAAGAGATTTTAGCTACAGCAATCAGAACTGTGTAAACGATTTAACTGTAATTTAAAATACAGTTTCATCCTAATTTGTTTTTAACCGTTTTTGTAGTATGTTTCCTGGCCTTTTCATTCATTTCCATGTTTTTAAGGATGCATAAAAAGAAGACTTTCTTAGTATTAGTAATGGGGGTGAAGTAGCCCCCTTTGTTGACTACTTTACTCTAATGTCAAACATTTTGGTCACTGAAATAGAAAGTAGAAAGTGTCCAACACTACTGTCTTGTGACTTTACTGGGGAAGATAATTATTAGAAAGAGGGTCCAAAGACTGAAAAAGACTCTATCCTTTCATCTCTCTTTGCATACTGTACCTCCGCCCAAATATTATCATTTTAGGGTTGCGACACTACTGTCCAACTCACATGTTTCACTTTTTGGGTGTAATTGCTTATGAAAATATAGGATTTAAAGCGTATTGTACTGTATCTTGATTGCTGTGGATTATCACCACATACTCTGATGTCCAATGCTACTGATCCTACTGTAAACAAGGTACTACTGTGATGATAACCTGCACAGAGGAGACTACAGAACTCATATGACTGAGTTTATGCTTCTGAGTTGACTCTGGACTACTTATTGCCATAAGCACGCATGGGTGTGGCTGTTGTGTGTTTTCTTGCATCTAAACAATGACTGTAACAGAGGAGCGATGACAGGAGTTGCGTTAAAGAAGGACTACAGTTTACACTTTTGGAATTTAAATGAGCAATAGATTACAGCCTTGCTTAATTCAATACCCTCAGGGGCTTCGCTGCTACAGTGTTACTTGGCCTAGTATGACCAGTAGCTTATGGTGGCTAAAGTTAGCTAAAGTTAGCTGAAGTTAGCTGAAGTTAGCTAAAGTTAGCTGAAGTTAGCTAAAGTCAGCTGAAGTTAGCTAAAGTTAGCTAAAGTCAGCTGAAGTTAGCTGAAGTTTGCTGCAGTTTGCTGCAGTTTGCTGCAGTTAGCTGCAGTTAGCTGCAGTTAGCTGAAGTTAGCGGAAGTTAGCTAAAGTTAGCGGAAGTTAGCTAAAGTTAGCGGAAGTTAGCTAAAGTTAGCGGAAGTTAGCTAAAGTTAGCTAAAGTTAGCTGAAGTTAGCTAAAGTTAGTTGAAGTTAGCTAAAGTCAGCTGAAGTTAGCTAAAGTCAGCTGCAGTTAGCTAAAGTTAGTTGAAGTTAGCTGCAGTTAGCTGAAGTTGGCTAAAGTTAGCTAAAGTCGGCTGAAGTCGGCTAAAGTCGGCTGAAGTTAGCTGAAGTTAGCTGAAGTTAGCTGAAGTTAGTTGAAGTTAGCTGCAGTTAGCTGAAGTTAGCTAAAGTCGGCTGAAGTCGGCTAAAGTCGGCTGAAGTTGGCTAAAGTCGGCTGAAGTTAGCTAAAGTCGGCTGAAGTCGGCTAAAGTCGGCTAAAGTCAGCTGAAGTCGGCTAAAGTCGGCTAAAGTTGGCTAAAGTTGGCTAAAGTCAGCTGAAGTTAGCTGAAGTTAGCTAAAGTTAGCTAACTTTAGACAGATACTGCTGAGTAACTATATAGTGATATATTGTGTATATAAGCGTTGATAATTTCGTATTTGACATTTCCACACACACGGCAATTAAGGTAAAGTTAAAGCTACTTTAAATCACTTAGCGCCTGATTGCCGCAATTTATATATATTTAAAAAAAAGTCAAATGTGAGCACAGGCACGACACACACATCTTTAGATTGATTTACACTTTCTGAGGATAACGTTGTCGCCAAATCCATCACGAACAAACATCCATAAATTCGCTTAGAAATCAAAGAAAAAAGACGCTACAGAACTTGCCTGAAAATCATCATGTTTTTAAGTTTTCTTCAGTATCAAAGTAATCCTGTGATAGTTGTCTGTACATATACGAGTACATTACGAACAGGAACTGCTAGAAGCTAATTCGGCATAGTTTTAATGGTGCGAATTTGACAAAATGTAGACAAATACAAGCAAAAAGAAAAAGGGGACAAATGGTTGCAATATAAACCTCACTGAATCTATGGAAACATTACTTCCTGTTTACATCCTCCAAAGCATTATGGGATCTGTATTTCCAACAAGTTAGATAATGATTACAGAAAAAAAAGAAGTAAAACCAAGAATAATAGGAGTTATAAAAGCCATGAATATTAACTTTTTTCATGTTGGTTAAGAAAACCTCTGGTCATAAAAAGTGAAATTCAGTGGCAAAATTTCACAATTGCTTCCAATATACTAAAACTACTTATTACTTATGAAAACAAAAATCATAATATGGGATGGTACCTTCATTAAAATATGCAGCCTTGCAGAAATACATGTTCAGTGTCAAGTCATCTTATCGCACATGATCAGCCATTCATGTGACAGGCTCCATTTAACACAGAAACACAAATTCAGCATGATGTTCACCCCTCACCCCCCAGCCCCCTCCCTCAGAGCATCTCGTCCCTCCACAGCCATCTCAGGTTTCTGTGCCACTGTGACAGACTCTAGGTTTATAAATAGCGATAAGTAAAATACTGAGAATGTCGGCCATAAAAGGGGCTGGCTTCTGTGGAGGCACCTTGGGGTGGCACAGTGACCACAAACTGCAGCATGTGGTGCACCAGATGTACTGCAGGCAGGGCAGGAACACTTAATTGTGTTTGTGTGTGGGCCACATTGGCTGGTAAAATCCAAATCTATCAGGCATAAAACTGTTAACCAATAACAGAATAAAAAAAGAGAATATGATGTCCAAATGAGAGCTGGTGACCTGCCAAACTGGGAGCCAAACTTTACTGAAATTGACCAATGGAGAGGATCCGAATCACAGGGCAGATAGTCGCATTATTTTATTATTTTTCACTTATGGAAACAGCCTTGGTGGAGGTCTGCGCTCTCTGAGAGACCTTCTACTTCTGTTTTTAATGCACTTCATTTCCCAGAATCCCTTTTTGAAAGGATCATGAGAACAGCTGTGCGTTTGACGTGAATGTAGAAAACAGTGATGGGGAAAAACAGTTAAGAAAACACAAAATAAACAACTACAAGGGCAACCGGAGAGCGCAGACCTCCACCAAGGCCACATGCCCTATTTTACAATGTTAATTAAAGTGAAAAATGAAAGACAAACCGAAAACATAATCTCATTTGGCAGAGGTAAATAGTCCCAGAAATATGAGTTACGTTACAGATTTTTTTGTATTTTCCAGTAGATCGTCCCTTTAATTTGGCATCCAGGCAAGAGATGAGTTATAATAAAGCTTGCAAAAATAAACACAGTGAGTTTGTAAGAGAGGTATCCCTCACAGGGAGCACGATGGAAATGAAGGTTGCCTTGGACATGTAAGTGGGGCAGTAGGCCATCTCTCCTGTTCTCTCTGCACCGCTACAACATGGACATTCTTACTAAAACAAACTTTGGGGGATACTTATACTGATTTTTTTTACTATGCAGTTGGACAAACTCATGTGTGCATTTTTGATGGTTTTGCACACCATTTTAAAGTATTTTGGGTGGTCGAGATAATGTTTGTTTCAATGTTTGTGGTTCGATTCCATCATGTCATTCCCCCTCTGGCAGAATCTCCAAAAAGCAAGAAAAAAAAAGGACGTGGTTATTTAGTCCACCCCATCTATATCAATAAAGGTGGGCTGGATACCATTATAACCCTAATTACCTGTTGTATTAGCCTGAATTAGTTTTAACTAGGTGTACATAATAAACTGGCAACTGAGTGTACATGGGAAATATTGTGTTAACAAAGTTGCTCACGTCAATATTAACATGGGATACAGAAATTAAATGACATCACACACTGCATGCACCTACAGCCGCTGAGGGTGCATTTGTATAGGCAGTAAAAAAAAAAAGTTCAATGATGTTATATAATAGTAGATTTTATAAATTTAGAAAAATATAAAGAAATTGTGTAAAAGGAGTTTTTTAGAAAAAGCTATTTGTGAGTTTGGCGGATTGAAAATATTAAAAGTGAAGCATCTCTTTAATCACTCTTTTTTGATTGGAGGGGCACAGAACCCCATGTGGTGCGAAGCAGGTCAGACTCTATTGTTTGGAGTCATGTGCATGAGAGAGCCAGTATGTGAACACACACATATTTATATATATATATATATATATACTGTGTATATATATATATATATATATATATACTATATATATATATATATATATATATATATATACTGTGTGTATATATGTATATATATATATATATATATATATGTGTGTGTGTGTGTGTGTCTTTGTGATGAGTGGGACATGTTGGATCTGGGTCAGGACAACCTCAGGAATCCCTGGCATCCACATTCCCCTTGCACGTGTTTATACAGCAAATGTGTGTCTTTTGTTTGTGTCTCCATGTGCCAAGGACTCAAAGGATTAAAATCATCGGGAAAAAAAAAAAAGAGATTAAATACTGTATGTGTCAAAGCTACAGGACAACATCTGATGGATTTCACTTCCACAAAATGCACAAACACAGATTAAGTGACTCGAGGAATTTGTAATATTCCAACCAAAAAAGACATGTTAAGACATATATTCTCATTTCACGACCTTCTGCAGGACGTATCTGCATGCTTACACACTGTGCACTGCACATGTGGCCTTCAAGGACGCCTCCACCACCTCTTCCTATGTGGATAGAAAAAAATGGGAAACGTTCTTGGGCAACAAGCGTCCACGCCCCAGGGAAACGCAGAGGAAGAACATTCCTGGGACATCGGCGCTGCTGAGAGGATCAACAGCCGAAACACACGCCTCCAGTTTGGATGTCTGGAGAGCTGAAACCAGTGTGTGTCAAAAGTTCACAAAAGTAAATATAAGTTTTACAACGTTACTGCTGGAAAAAGCAGTGTCTGTTGTCTATCGTACTAAAATGAAAATCCCCAGCTCCATTTCATGACAAACAATAAACAAAAGGTCACTGAGTCAAAAATGTAGCATGCACGATATGAAAAAACTAAATGTCAACCACACAACAGGCACGGGAAAACTTCAGGCCTCACGAAACCAATGCTGCACGATCCTTTGAACTCCTCGGATTATCCCGTTATGTCGTGAGAGGTCACCAAAACCAACAGCTGTGTTTGTAATGAGTTCCTGGTCGCAACAAGAAGCAGCGCAGCTACTAATCACTGTCACAGAAGAAGAAATGTGGCTTCTCTCTGCTGATGATAGAAGAGAAACCTTCATTTTAAAGCCGCTGTGTGTCAGCTGTTATGGACAATGCTGTCTTACAGCTGAGTCCCCAGCTCAATAACCTCTTAATATGACACATTAAAGATAACTTTCAACCCGTTGAATGTTGTCAGCAAAGTTTCCCCTCAGTCAAATGTTCAATATGTGCTGAAGTTATACTCCTCAGTACGCCCTCAAACTTGCAGGGAGTTTTCTTCATTTTTGACATGGTTATCTCCACAGTGGCTGAACAGATTTGTACCATTCAAACTGCATTTAAAACAGCCACCTCCCTTCGTTCTTTTGCAATTCGAACAGCGAAGATAGCCCTTACCAATCAGTTACAATGTCCTGGGAACATAGGGAGGATGCCACGCCACCGTAAGCTACTGTGGAAACGCCCGTTATGTTTTCCTACTGTTCTTAGTCATTCTTTTAAACTATGTTTCTTTGATTTCACACAGAACTAGACAAACTAAAGCGTCTCATTTCTAGCCGTCGACCGAGGATTTAGTCGCATGAAATGGGAAATTTGTACTTCTGTAGGTAGTAAGGTAGTTAGCAGGACATGCTAACGATATGCAGATTTCTTAGATAAACACATATAAATCAGCATGAACAGTCTTGTTAAACTAATACTTAAAAACTACAGTAGTTGATCATACACATATACTTTTTTGCGAGAATATAAAAAGTATCAGGTCCCATCCCATTCGTTAGATGTTTTGTGTTGTTTGTACTTCCTGTTTTATTTTGTTAACTGTATGTTCCCTCTTGTGTCTGTTGTTTCTACTTCCTGTCCCCAGCTGTCTCCACTCTATTCGTTAGTGTCTCCACCTGTGTCTCGTTGTCCCCTCCCACTTCCTGGTGTATATAGTCTGTGTGTTGTCTGTCCCTTGTTGCCAGTTCGTCTTCGTACTTTATGTCAAGAGTTCCAGCATTGATCCCGTTTCCCGAGTTCTGTACCCAGTAAAGTACATCATCATCATCATCATCATCATCATCATCATCGTTCTGTCTCTGCTATTGAGTCCCTCTCTCCGTGTGTACGGGTCGTACCGCTACAAAAAGGCGAGATAACCGTCATATTAGATGTTGAATCCAAAACTCTATTCACCCTTATTGTATTTGAGCAGCTACAGGAAACTCGCAAAGAGATATCTTAAAAACCTACGCACATAAACTGTCAAAGTGAACTGTCTCTTTAATATTAACCCGTATCTCCTATTTTCTGCCTCCAAACAACCTAAGTGTTCTCGTTATCTCAACCCCTCCGTGTCTGAAATACAGGGCAAAGAAAAAGACAAGCTATTAAAAGTTAATACTAGTACTACATATGAACATAAAACTTCAAATAGATTCAGTCAGAGTGGCGAGTGGCAGGCGACAGGATGTTACTCAACCGCAAACAGGAGGGATCTCCAGATGCTTTTAACCACAAAGAAGTGGGTTACCCAGTCACAAAGACGCACAACAGAGCCAAGCATGAATCATATATGGATCATCTATTATTCACCTTTTCCTGCTTCTCTATTCATAGGCTCAGGGTTGATACTAAAAAAAAAAATAAGGAGCAAGGTGATGCAGCGAGAAAGGGAAGATGTCTGAACCTTTTTTTAAAAGGTGGGGTGCTGAGAAAAGCTTTTCTTCGAGACGCGGTGAAAATAGCCGGTTTGTTGTGACTGCGGCTGTAGTCAAGGAGTTTCACTTCTGCAGTCATGACCTCATCATTCGGTCATCATCTCCACGGCATAGCAACGGTAAGCATGAGGCATGATGTAAATAAGAGCAGCTATCACAAGGTCTTCATGTTGAAGGAATAACAATAGAGAACCTACTCGAGCATTCACTCTACGGGGTGACAAACACAAACACAAGTATGACAAAAGAGATATTAACTAAACAGCAGGGCGATACTTCTTTACGCAATCTAGTCGACACCAAACAGCAGACAGACAAAGTTAGCGGCTGGTTTTGTGAACATAGTGCAGCATTTAGCAGCTAAAGAGTCAGATATGTCCCTCAGGAGTTGGTGGAAACTAAAAAACAGATCTAAGAGAGAGTGACTAATGCAATAACAGAGGTCTCACGACACGCAAATACAAATGAATGTTGCTCGATAATAAGCAACTGTTAGCTAAAATGTTCACTTAAACAATTTATCAGGTTAAAGGCTACTTTCTTGTAGCTGCATGTTGAGACAGTATTTAACATTGTTGAACTTTGGCTTCTTTTATTAAATAAAAAAAGGACTTTTTCTATAACAATGTATGGATAAAGTATAGAAAAAAATGCGATTATTGCCAAAAGTGAGTTATCTCAGCCCTGTACAGAACCACTGAAAAAAGAAGTCACAAAGGAATTTGCCTAAACAAAAGTAGAGCTAAAGCCGGAGAAACAATCGGTCAATAAAACAGCTACAACCAGTGAAACAAAAGACAGAAAGGAAAAGCAAACAGAGTTCTGCTTTAACAATGAGTCGCACTGCAGCTGATCCCTGTCCTGTTTATTTCTCTCATAACCGCAGACCACCAGCCTCCTTCAGACACTCGCTGACTGCATCAGAGCCTGGAAAACAGTGCAAGCATGTGTTTTTTGGTGTTTTTACAAAGCAACCATGCTCCTAATGACATCTAGTCTTTTCTTTTTCCTTATATAGCCAACTGTTTTTTTAAGATAGACTTCTGGTCTGTAGATCCCACAAAAGTTTCCAACTCTAAGAACTTATCTTATGACAATATTAAGTTAAAATGAACTTTTTGGATGGAAACTTTAAATGGAAACATCAGTAATCAAGTGTATATAGACCGAAGCTGCCCCACCACACTCACCCACTAGTTTTGGACTCATAAAGTAGGACATAACTGTGAGTGGCTGACTAATGTTGACCTGGCAGCGTGGGGGGGTGTTACGACGGACTGAGTTTTAATCTCAGCTGAGGTCTGGTTTCAGTGATGCGACATGTATCTTGAGGCTGGAGACAGGCAATATATCATTCATTCAATGAGTTAAAAAAAAACATTTGCATGAATTGTGAAAATCAAGTTATTACAACATGAACTAAAAGGTTTATTTTTATGACCAAAATGGAAGTACATTGAACTATGCATGAATTATATACAGTTGGAAATATATTGCTCAAATACCCATTTCTTTAAATGTTATTCAATGTTAGAAGCTTAAGAAATAATAAAAAAAAATAGGAAATAACTCTTTTTTTGCTGTTTATTGTGATAGATATAAAATGATATATATGTTATCAGTCTTGGTGTTTTGTGGAACTTTTTGCATCCAGTATTTCCAATTCATGAGGCAATAATAAAACACCTGCAGTGAATAAATCAATTCTTTAATTTCATAAATGCCACAAAGATGAGGATTCAATACCTGCTTTCACTGAAATCAACAGGAAGAGTGTGCTGCAGCGTCAACTCTGTGCTGTTTTGCTTCAAAAACATCAGCCGTTCAATCGTTTTGGGAAAGAAAAGAATCAAGGTTATTAATGACATTTACCCGAGGTCAAACGGCCTCTTTGTGATTTACTGCAGTTCCATCAGACACAACAAATCTGGCAACCAAGAGGGTGTGTGAGGAAAACCTAACCAGCTGCAGCCAAAATGTACCGGCATCTTGCTGCAGCCTGGTCTTCCATCCTGGAGAAAAGCTTTTCAAGGATCATAAAAGGGCACAGAGAGCTGCTGGCTGGGTCACCGTGCGACTAGTGTGTGTGGGTGAGGGAAGAAGCAGGGGGGGGCGTCCTTGAAGGAGAGACTGCAGAGGAAATCAATTGACTGGTGCAGCAGGAGACGCTGCATTTTTCATCTGCTGTTCTAAAATATCCTTGTGGATAACATGAAAACACATGGAGAGGTTTGAAAAGAAAGAAAACATCTGACACACCACACGACGACGCATCCTTACGCAACCAAAAAACATTCTCTTCGCAACGTGTTGGGAAATATGCACCATAGTCAGATCTGTTTTATGTCAAGATGGCTGAGCATACACGTGTGGTTTTTTTAAATTTTATTATTATTAGGAGTTTTGTTGTCCTGTCTTCCAGATTAAATGAGGTTGCTGTCGTGCAAGTCTGTTGGCAGCATGCATCAGCCATCATCTGCAATCTAATATTAGAGCCTGTGGGTCCTGTGACTGAGATGATGCGTGTGAGTGACGTGTGCGTGCGTGTGTGTCTGTGTGTGTCTGTGTGTGTGTGGTCAAGTGGGCATGAATGTCAAATGTAGCTACATCAAGGCTCTTTTCTTCTACACACACATAAGCACACATACACTACACAGGAGGAGGGGGGGGGTGGTGCATCTGTTAGTGATTCCCCTGAGGTTTGGAGTAACACAACAACAAAAAACATCCAGCACATACTGCAAGGCAGTATGGGTAACGGGGGACAAGTACAGGCAGAGACGGTTCAGAAAGGAAACGGAGCACCGACAGTTTCAGATCATCACCGATTCTTTGTATAGAAATGTATTGTTTCTTCTCTCTGTCGGTGCTGAAGCATCAGTCGAGCATTAACGTCGTGGATGTATAATAACACTTGGATGAGGCGCAGCTCCTCAGCCTTGCTTCAAACTTTGCGATATTGCAGCGAAAAATCAGCGGCCCAAAAAGCATTTTCCTCCATAGGCCACCATTATAAAAGAGACGTCTGTAAAACTGTTGGCAGGATGGCTCAAACTGCAAACAATGACTCCTATTATGATTTATTTTTAACCTTTTTTTTTTATATTTGTAAAGCTTTCCTGGATCCCACAAAAGCGATTAAAAAATCTGTGACACAACAATGTAAAGTGTATGGGGAAGAGCAATTATTTTATTTGATTAAATAGACGGAATCTTTTTGTCTGGTATCCAGTTCTGTTATCCATAATTAACGAAAGTCAAACTGTGTCAAGACTACCGCTAACGCTAACTCATTTTTGTAATGCTAAATATGCCTGTTAGCTGTGTAACTATGTTAGCAAAATAAAATAGAAATACAGTTAGCGCCCACTTAGGAGACAGGAAGTGTATACCACTTTATAGATTTGTGTTTCAGCTGAAAGCTTATACCAAAATCTTGCTGTCGTGGGGATTGGTTTCCTAAAATAATACTCAACATGTTCATGTATCATCTCCTTCGAGGAAAGAAATTTGAGCTTATGAGGTCTTTTTTGCAACAAGCACAGCAAAAAAAAAAGCTCATATTTAACACTAAAGATGAATTTAACTGCATTAATATTGATCAATTAGACTTTAATTGAACAGCTCAACGCCCAAGGAAGTAAAATCTGAGTGCGCTGCAGAATAAAAAATTAAAAAGGAGGGAGGAGGGAGGGAGAAAGGGGAGGAGGGAGGACACGAGCAATACTCTAAGTGTGAGTTGCAATTATTTCATCATCAATTAATCTGCAAATGATTTGGTCTGTAAAATGTCACAATAGAAATAAATATTCATCACAATTTCCCAGAATTCAATGTGACTAGTTTTATCCAAATAGAAGTCCAAAACCTAAAGATATTCAGGTTATTATCATATAAAACAAAGAAAAGCAGCAAATATGTATAATAGACAAACTGAAAATAGGGATTATTTGTAATTTGTGCTTAAAAAAAGGCCAAATAATTATTTGATTATAAGTTTAAATCAAGTTTTGGGCAATTTTATACAACATTTAACATCTTTTTAAAGTATTATCATCATTATCATCATTATTATCATTATTATTATCATTATCATTATCATTATCATTATTATTATTATCATTATTATTATTATTATTATTAAGCTAACAAAAAAAGTATCCTTGAAAATCAACCATCTTTTTTAAAAGACAGATAAAAAGGAAAATAAAAGCTGAAGAGAGGAAAAGGCGTACTGCTTCATGTCATAACAGATCACAAATTAGTTTTTAAATAGAACACAATTACCAAGTTATGTAACCAAACATGTTAGTTATTCTTTTCCTTTTTTTTTTTTATCTCTTGACTCTTTTGTAGCACCTTCTTTCATGTAATATCTTTCTCTACTTTTTTATATCCAGAAATGTGACTGGACAACATTTTACAGCCACAACGTGCCGAGTCAAGGTGAAGTCTATTCTTTGTCTTCCGAGTCCTTAACAATTCAATAAACACACAGTTCTGCTCATGCAACCTGATTGGCTGCTTTTAGACTGATTATTCCCTCTACACTTTTTTTTATAACTATATTTTCAAACTCAGGGCTGCAAGTCTTTTTTGATTTAGTCAAATCAAGTCTAAAGTCCAAAGTCATCAGACTTAAATCTGAATCAGTCACAGAAGCTGTTATTTTATCTTCTGGTGAACAGGAAGTGATGAGTTTAGATTTTCCTGAAGCAGCAGCGGTGTTAGTTAGTTAGCGTTAGCACTAACAGCAGCTAACAGCACTATAGTGATATTTGAGAAGGCCACGGATAAAATATCATTGATTGAATTGAAAATTGGGTCATTTTGGATTAACTGTGAAGTATTTGTACATATTGTTGAATCAGAAAGAGATCAGCACTTTATTTTTGCATTTTAAGAAACTACAGTATATACCATAGTAATACTGGACTTACAAAGGAATATGAAGAAAATAAGATAAATAAAGAATAATCAAAGAAATAGAGGGGGTCATGCACCACCGGGTAGCATAGACACACACACACACACGTATTCACACACACACATACATATATCCATATACATATATTACTGCCTCCACATTAGCTCTAAAATAGTCACCGGTGTGTAGGTGTTGCTACAATGACTCTAATCTACAAAATAAGATATGACAGTTCCTTTTATGACTAAACTCTGCCTCACACTGTTCCCTAACAGGATTATTCTGCAAACAGGATTATTATACAGTATATACCAACATCCTATTCATGGATTCTGCGGGGTTTTTTCAATGCCGGATACGAAGGGGAAACATGACTAATCTGTGCATAAGCGCTCAGGAAGCTACCTCCTCCTTCGTCTTTACACTCGGCAGCAGAATGGAGCATTTCCTCTCTTTTCCTGTGCGAGCGGCTGAGATTTATAGCATCTGGTTACAGGGGCCGCTGACGTGGAGCGTAGAGGGGAGAGCTCTGGCCTCCTCTTTCCTCCCTTTTCCTTCAAGGATCCACTCAAATCACAACAATCCTGCCTGAAGCTCGACTCCTCGTCCAGTTTCTCAGAGTCATTCTAGCCGATCCCATCCGCACCAAACACTCCCACCCCCATGCACAAGCACTCGAGCCCCCGGGACACGAACTGCAACACAGAGTTTTCCGAGCTGTGAGAACTTGAGCCCCGTCGGACTGCAGGAGCTGAGAGGAGCTTTGTCTTTTCTTTTAGTTTTTCCCTCTGATGCTCACAGAAAAAGTATTATAAACCCAGAAATTAGGATTAAACGTTTGGAAAGTGTAACAAATAGTCAAGAAGTCGATCAAGAGACAAATAATCTGCTACTATTATGATGATTATTTGATTGTTCACTAACCGCCAGCTAGTTATTCTCTTTGAACTCTGGACACGCTACGCCGAATTTCCACTGCATGCACACGTCACGGGACTTCCTGAACAAACCCGCCATTTTTAAATTTCAATTTTCACTTTATTCACTCAAAGCCAGATTTTTAGAATTGTCAGCCCGCAGAAATACGTCGTTCACTGCGTTAGCGGTCAAGTGTTATCATCATTTATAAAGCTTTACAAATGTGAGGATTTGCTGCTTTTATATTATTGTAATGTTTATATCTTTGTGGTTTTAGGTCAGACAAAACAAGCAATTACAAGACAATTATGAAAATAATTGTTGGTTGCAGCCCGAAAAGTATTTAAACTCTATTTACTGACAGAAAAAAAACGCAGACCGAGGTTACTTCTCCTCTCAGTTTAATTGAGAACGATGACTGATGACAGTAGCAAATCAAAAGCGGGTGTACGGAAGGATTCTGGGCCAAAATCTACATTTCCAGCCTGGCCGTGATGTTGAACGCGTGCCAAGAACATAACGTCAGCATGACTGTGAAGCTCTCCAGGCCGAAGGGAGCCCACGTCTCATGATTACTTCCACAGAGGAGCATTGACTCCGGCTGCTCCGAGGCTGGAGAAGCTGCTACAGTGACGCTGCAGATAACGTAACTACTGTACAATTTAAACCAATTTACTAACAAAGTGCAGAGGTTTTCTGTCTGCACCACACAAAAAGCCGGTGCCACTCCTATTGTGAGCCGTAAACAAAGAGTCTTTGAACATGTCATGTCTTGGAGAGTCTGAGTTTGACTTCAGCAGTTGCAGAGTTAGTAAAAACAAAAACTAAAAAAAAAGGAAGCTGCGAGTTTTGTTTCCTCATAGAACAAACTCTGAAGCAGCGACTCTGAAACACCAGCAGACAGAAAAACAGACTTTGATTAAGCGGCGTAATGTCGCTGCTTGACTGGTTTCAGGGGGTGCGAGGGATGGCAGGAGAGAGATGAGGAGAATGTGTATGTATTTGTGTGTGGGATTACATGCATTCGGGCTAAACCAAAGGTCTGACAAGGTCAGAGCTGAAGAAATCACTTTGATATTGGGATTATGAGTCTGCAGGAACACGAGGCTGTAAAAAACAAACAAACCCTTGTTGGCTTTTCCATCTGTCTTTATCTTTTTTCTTTCTTACCAATAATGAGGCTCACAGCTCTCAGAAAGGAGTCACGGGGCAGGAATGTTTCTGTTTATCTAACGCCACTGCCTTTTTCGGCATCTCGCATTCCTGCAAGCGTCACACGTTGATCAACCCTGCTGCGTGCTGCAGCTCTCGCCGGGAGGCCTGCAACCAAAACATCCTTTGTTTTTCACCTTCGATCACTTGTCGACGGGTGAATTTGCTCGAGAACAACACGAGCTTGTTGAGTATTTCAATAAACACACAACAGTCTCGTGATCATGCCTCAGAAACCTAATTGATATCTACCTCCTCTGAACGAGCAGCATCCAGTTAAAGCCTCACTCACAGTTGACAAACTATATATTTAAAAACACAAAGCATCGCTGTTCTACCGGTGTAGACTGCAGCAATAGGTGTTTTTCTCCTTTTTTTTTTAATCACGAGTGCATGAAAACGCACAGGAAAAAAAAGGGAAAAAATCTTACAATACCATGTTTGTGCCTTCGGACTTTTTGATTATAAACTCTAAAAAGTTTCCTTTCAGAAGAGACTATAACTATAACTATAAAATATCTTGTTCTTAGTGTCTCTTGGTAACAATTTAAAAGAAAAACCTAATCTAAGGGATCTGTATCGAGATTCTCTGTTTATGTTACGTGTTTATTACAATGGCCCGTATATATTTTTTTAAAACTCCCAAATTTTGATATCAGTATTGGCCTCAAAATTCCAGTATCCATCAGACTATAGCTGCTATATTAACAGCTAATGTGAATGCAGACACCCACACATGCAGCGAGCCAGCACCATCAGTCGGCCTTTGCGGTGATATAAAGCTGCAGCAGACATTTTTCTCCCTCCATCCAATACTCTGCACATCAAGTGGAAACAGGGGGGGGAGGGCTGCCACAGAACAGAAAGGCACCTTCTACCAGTGCACAGGTCAAGGGGAGATGTGTGATGGAGGTGTTTGGTGGTTTTATAATTATGCCATGCATAATTTCTCATGCAGAAATGGCAGAAAACGCTGATTCAGCCTCTCAAATATGCAGATTTCCTGCTGTTCATATTAAACTGAATATCTTTGGGTTTTGGGCTGACGAAACAAGATGTTTTTAACGACCTCATCTTGGACTTTGAGCAACTGGCATGGGCATTTCTCACTATTTTCTGACATTTTATTAAATAAATAATGATGAAACTAATCATTAGTTGCAGCCTTACATACGACATCACATGCACGTAAAATATCCAGATATCCAGAGTGGAAATAAGACCAGAAATTAAAAAAAAACTCAATCTATGTGAGACCCTTAATGGCTACATTAAAAAATGGAAAAAACATATATCCTAGAAAAAACATTTATGGATTGTCCGGAGAGCCTTCTTTTCCAGGCTTTTGAAAGAATATTCCAGGGTTTTGTTGATCCACATCATGTAATATTTACATTATTAAATCATTATGGTATGTACAGTACACGAGGGGGATTTGGTCTCACTAATATCAGCTTGTAATCACAAAGGTTTCACTGAAATGAGATCTTCTCTTGGGTCAGCTACACAGCGCAGTGTGAGAAACCCTCAGCTGGAGATGCAGATGTTAAAGCTCTGCATCAGACAGCATCTGCACTGCTGAAGTGCTTTAGAGCAAGAAACTGGAGGAGATAAACGAGGAGCTTTACCTGCATGGAATCCGTTTAGGATCTCACTAACATTGTGTGGTAAGAGTTTTTAAGCAGAGTGATTGTATATGTGGGGCCATTTTTCACCCTGTGCACCACTGACGTGTTTGGTAATGGAGACCACAGCTCAGTGCAGCATTTCCAGGATGTCTTGCTGGTTAGGACCCGCCTGTTAGAGATGCAGACAGCCCGCTGTTCAAGTGTGGGGGAATTACAGAAGGGTTGCCAGGACGGACAAACATTAAGTGGGAGGAATCTGATGTGTTGCTGCAGCTGTTGAATCTAAAGGCTTCAC
Organism: Bovichtus diacanthus; assembly: GCA_943590825.1. Lineage (NCBI taxonomy): Eukaryota > Metazoa > Chordata > Actinopteri > Perciformes > Bovichtidae > Bovichtus > Bovichtus diacanthus. Next base: position 14,954,234 of record CALSBV010012213.1, on the reverse strand, counting down.
TGAAGGCTGACACACTGAATAATACCGACACACTTTTAATTGTAATTTGGTAGGTCTAGTATAAAAAAAAAAGATTAAGGAGAAACAAAACCTTTATAATAAGATTCACCACCACCCTCGGTACAGTGACGTTATGCATGACCTATCTTTTATATGTATGTTGAGTGTCATATACTCACATTTGTCTGTTAGTGTCAGCTTCTCCTCGAAATTATGTCCCAGATCTTTATAATCCATTGTTTCCATTCAGGCGGATCGATTCCCAGTTGCTGTCATTCCTCAGAGTCGCACAAGTACAGGAGATGAAACTCCCGGTACAGATCGCCCCAAACACGCCCTTTGTAAATCCAACCGAGACAGAAGAAAAAGTGACCAAAATTATAATGTGGAAATAAAAAAAAAGGATCCGACTGAAAACAGATGGGAATGTTTGAAATGTTGAATTATAATAAACTGTCGTCAATGTCCTAAAATTACAATTTGAGACTCAATCCAATCCAGCTGGTCTTTAGTGGAAAATCTACAGTGAGGGAATAAAAAAAAAAAAAAAAAGCTTCAGTGAGTCCTGTGAGCCGCAGCCAAGTTACAAAGAATGAGAAAACCACTTCCGGTCGGAGTTTTCAGAATAATGTAAATCCCCCTCTGAATCCAAGTGGTTTAGTTAAGTGGTTTATTCACACTCAATTAAGTCATTTATTCACAATACCACAAATTGAACATGCAATTATGAAAGTGGGTGAATATAACCAAATCATTATATACATTTTTTATTTTTAAATGAAATATTCTCAGACTAAAAAAAACGGTGTAGGCTGAAGGTGAACACGTTGGGCCTACCCTTAATACTTACCACAGCATTACCATAACTATACCCAAAATAGCAATGAATTAAAACAAAAAAATTTTTAAAAAACATATAATTTATAACCTTTCTTTCGTTTGGCGTGTAAAAATGTGAAAATGCAAACAATTATGTACAACACTAAACAGACAAGTCTGATACATAATACACAAACTACAGTCCTGTCTATCATTTTTATATTTTTTATAGGAGGTATTGAGTCATGGCTAAAAGTGAGTGTACAAACACTAAACACAGAGCACATCTGCTCCTGCAAAAATGTATGTTAGAATTATATTGTCACTGTGATGTTCAAATAAAATTTAAATAAACTAATTAACTAGAGTATTTGCAATATTTGATATTATTTTCATGCTCAAAATGCAGAATTGTTTTCATGGCAAAGTGGAACAGCCCAAAAGGGATTTAGTTGAAACGCATGCCACTACTTTAGTTTAAACAATCATTAATAGAACATTATTATTAACAATTTCATTATTGAGGTATCACAGACTGCCTTTTTGGCTTCATTTCTAAAATAATCATATTTTACAATATTACTTTTTCAATATCATGTGCAATATTATGCTACTTTACTATTACCAATAATTTCCCTTAAAGTTCTATCTTATCTTATCTTATTTAAGTTTACTTATTTTACTAAATGTACATTTTATCTTTTAAAAAAATGTAGGCATTGGTGTTAGTATAATTTCTTATACATTTAATATTTATTATTATTATACTCTATTGTTTTTTATTGTTATGGTGTTGTAATTTTTGAGCAATCTCTGGCACAATAATTTCCTTCAGGATTATTAGTCTATTTTAATCTTGTTATAGGATACATTTTATTCTGAAGGCAACATTGCTTAATTTCCGGTTAGTCTTTTTTCTAGCCCCTCGTGAAGCTTGACGCCGCCGATCGCAGCGAAAAACCGCATGCCGGACAACTGGACTGTACCAACTGTTGCGCAAGGGAAGCAACTAACTGACCCATTAAACAAGAGTCCAAATAATCCACCGAAGGCAAATGAAAAACGTGTACAGAAATATTTTGTTTGTTGTCAGGCCTCTTTCATCGGTTTAGCCGCGGAAGTAGAACAAAAGTGTCCTCTTGGACCCCGCGAATGGTTTGACCCATCAGATGATTTCCAGCAGCTGAAAACAGCCGCTGCCTGGAAAGAGGTGAGTTGTCATAACTGCGTATAAAACACTCTGTGTGTGTAATTACAGCAGTTAGTCATACGTCCATTAGCAGCTTCTAATGATCAAAGGCATTATATAATTCACGCACAAGATATAGGCTATATTAAGAAAAACGCAAAATATTATAATAATAATAATTTGCAATAGGCTTTAATTATTACATGACAACAGAAATCTCACTGGATAAATATAATTCCGATATGATCCCGAAAATTATCAAAATATGCTTCAAACTCTTCTCAGTGAAAAGCAAACAATCGATCGAACAATGTTAAATACTCATAAATCATAAGGTACCCCTGCATATATAAATAAATCATAGCAACAACGATCAACTTATTTTGAGTGGTTTTTATTGCAATCTGAGATCAAATTCTATGTCCTCCCATCCCTAATGGCCTTCAAGTGTCTCTATAAACATGGACAGTCAATACTATATACATAAGGGATATACTATACAAGCACAAGCTTATATATATAATATATATATATATAATAGGTGGCTGGGCATTATCACAAGGTTTTGGTGATGACAAGCTCGTTAACAATTGACATAACCTTCCTGCCACTGCAGGAGACAGAGGTCAGTCTTACCGGACGAAGCCTGCTGCCCATGTCTTATCTAATAAAAACAGAAGTAGCATGAGGATGGATAAATAAATCTTGAGGAAAACACACCCTAACCCAGTATGAGATGTATATGACACCATGGCAGCATTAAATACTCTTTTTTGGGGGGTTATTTGATCGAAATACATTGGCTCAATCAGGGCGATTGGATGAATAAAATATCATAAGTTTTTCACATCAGCGATTTTCATATCAAAACGATGGCAAAATGTTCAATATGACATCCTCTCTCATAGAAGATAAAAGTGGCTTCTGCAGGGCTGTGGAGGAGTGTTTTAGAAGCATTTTATAAATAGTCTGACCAGAATTACACCCACTACGCTTTTTTTTTTAGTCATTTGAATAATCTGATTAATTATAGATGAGGTCATCTGTGTTCATCATGTATTTCTTCAGGAATCTGCAGGACGTAAAGGGCACTGAGTACAAATATATGTTAAAAAGCATAATAAAAATTCTCCAAACGCTAATATTTAGACTCTTTAGAGCAGGAAAGAACATGATGTTAGCGCTATGCTAAATGCTAAAAGGGCAAATGTATGTGAGCTTTACCAGAGAGATAAAATATGCATGACCCACTTAGCTTGGTGAAGACACTAAGGACTTATAGACCTCAGGACTCTTTGGTTATTGCAGTTGATGCTAGAGACTTATTAGTTCAGCCTAAATACAAACGTTGCCAGTTAAAACTCTAATTACACATGACCAAAAAGTATCCTTCTAAAAAAAAAAAAAAAAAAAAAAGGCAGATAATAGCTTCTTGTATATTGAAGTATTCCTCTACACATGACACATGGAGGCTAAAGATAGCTGCTCATCAGTCCCACTGGCCGCCCTGCGACACATGAAAGGGGAAGAGAAGCAGCTCCATCGGGGCTAATGGAGTTGGAGCCGCTGGTGCCTGTGAGGGAGCGAACGGCTCCGATGTTGAGTCTGGAGGTTACAAGTGATTTGTTGATGCAGTTATGGGATTTGCATATGGGAAAAGCATATCTTGTTCATCTGCATGAGGACCTTCGTCTCCTTCTGAACACATACATTATACATAGACTACCATCTACATACTAAAGTGTTTGTTGCCGCATTTCCATCTCTGCCCCCACTAGAAAAATCAGATATCAGACAAGTTGAAGGGCACTCCATGACACTGATCACACTGCAGACTTGTGTTGTTTTTCTACTATTGTAAGTCATGTGTTGTAGAAGGGAGAGGGGGTCTGATGTTCTTAAGACAATAACCTCAACATAACTAAATGACCTAATTTATCAGAGCACATCCTGATGTGTGAAGGGACTGCTTGTTGCACTGGTGACGGTGTTCAGACACAGATTTCAGTGAAGTGATAAACAGACTACAGCTAAACCTTTATACCCCTCAGGTCACATCTAGCAGTGGATTTTTTTTTCATGTTATTTGTAAATCTCAGTGATTTAGTAAATACACCATGTGTCTTTAAACGTTTTATGCAAGACTCATAAAATTACAGCAGAACGAATTGTGCCTGCAACCCACTGATGTACTGCCAAACAACAGGCATACATTGACATGATTAGCTCTTCACGCTGATGCAGGCAGCTTCACTTGAGCAAGACAAATGACTTTTAGTGGATTTCTCAGACTATTAATGGTTTCATTTAGAGACACATCTAACCCAATATGCCTGGTTAGAGCACTGCAATGCATGAATAAGGTTTTGAATCAGCAACAATCGATAGGAAACGGATTCAATCAGCATGTATGTAACGTTTCCTAAAACAAAGAGCTTTCTCAATGAGACTGCCTCTGAGGGAGTGCATGTCCGTACTCGCCTGCACCTGACTGAGACATAGGGAGGTTCAGAGAGCCTCCCATAAACCCATAGAGGCATGTAGCTAATTGCCCCTCCTACACACTACCACAAAAGCAACCACTAACCTAAAAAGCCTGCAGTTACACTGAAAACATTCGTCTGGATCCTGCCTGCGTGCTTCACCGGGGGTGGGGGGTGGTTCTCTTATTGTAAAAAAAAACAAGTGCACAATGGTTTGGTTTTACAGGGTGAGTACACATATTTGGAGAGCACACTGCTGAAGTCAGAGTCTGAATATAACTACAGCTGCTACAGTGTGGGAGAGAAGCATGTGTGCAGTTGGTGTGGTTATTGAGTGCAGAGCAGGGGAAAAATCTCCAACTGATTTCCTTGGGAGCAGATGACACTGTGGTTTGAACTGGATAGCATCCTCTGTCTTTGCAGATGGAAAAAAAAGCTTGTGGTATAAATAACAACTCTTTGGCACCATGTTGTTGTTTCATCCTGTCATTACTGTAGAGCAGATAGCTCTCCGTGACATTAAAGGTCCCATATTGTAAAAAGTGAGATTTCAATGTCTTTTTGATTAAAAAGTAGGTCTAAGGGCTATATAATTACTGTGAAAGTTTTAAAACGCAAACATTAAACATTTCCCAAAATACAAGTACGAACCTAAAAATGAGCATAATGTGTCCCCTTTAATTTCCATGTCAACGGCTGCATCTGATGAACACAAAATGCGGTAACAATGTTCGAAACAGCTCTGAAAATGAAAATACGCTTATTTGCTTTCTGGCAGAGAGTTAGATGAGAAGATTGACACCACTTCCAAATATACAGTATACGGCAAATATGACGCTACAGCTAGCAGGTGGTTAGCTTAGCACAAAGACAGGAAACAGCTAGCCCGGCTCGGTCTACAGGTGACAAAAAAAGAGAAAAACAGCATTCACTAATTAACACGTTATATCTTGTTTGTTTAGTGCGTGCAAAAACTGAAGTGTAAAAATGAGAATTTGCAGTTGCCAGGCAACCTGCAGCAAGTTACTGTGGCTGTTGAAGAAACAGTCCTTTTAAAAAAAAAATGTTTTGTCCTTTTTACACCACGTCTTTGTACAGATTAAACAAACAAGATATAGCGTGTTAATTAGTGAGCTTTTAGAGGCACTGGAAGGCATATTTTATTACCGTTAGACAGAGCCATGCTCACGGTTTCCTCTTGTTTCCAGTCTTTAGCTAAGACAACCAGCTGCTTCCTTATCTTTAAACCTGCAATAACTGACTTTCTTTTGGCCCTTTGGGGGCAGTGGATCATATCAGAACATTGGCATATTACATATTCTTAAGTTGATATTGCAAACGTGTTGCTTGTTTACACATCCAGCAGTTACAGAGAAACAGTATCTTTCATTTGGAGTTGTGTTTGTGTCCACATTATGAATGTAAGTCCAATGTGAACTATTCTTGTTTGTGGTCTCTACCATGTCCTGAGGGAAACAGCTGTCTCTTTAGATGCTTCAAGCGCCAATATGTTCAGCAGCTAGTCTCTAACTGTGTCTGTCTGCTGCTGAGCAGGTAGTGTACAGTGGGTTTTTAGAGCTTTTCCTCTGAAAACAGCTGGCTGCTGCAGCCAAAAACTACACAATGAGAGCTGTGAGAGTGAACCAAAACAATAAAGTTGTGAGCCAGACAGCTAAACAACGAGCTGAAACTCGCTATGAAGTCTGTGAAACCGAGAGGAAGTGCAGGTTCAGGCGATAATTTTCACTACGAGCGACCCCTTTCACATCATCGCATTGAACATATTGATTATAGCTGCATTAGGAACGAGAGTGGTATCAATCTTCTTGACTAACTCTACGCCAGAAAGCAAATTTTCCAAAATATGAAAACTTTGAAACCACACAAAAGTGGGGTCAGAAAAGTTGTATAGTCACTGATCCAACAATATAACATCTGATAAAGGCCGATGACTGATGTGTACATTTGTCTTTCGGATTAAACACCATCCCTGCCTCCTGCCGGTCCGTCACATTGCTCACATACAGTCACACTCCACCCTCTGCCTGCCCTCGAGCAGTTGGCACAGTGGTGTCATCTCAAGCTCTCAGCTGTTACTGAGGCGTACCACAGACTGCACCAGCAGCTGTCTGGGACCGCAGCAACACTTACTGCTATGTCATCTCCAGATTAGAGCATCAGGAAATCGAAACATATGGCCTTTCAAATGTATTGGCATTCTTTTACATAACCACTATGGATAAATACAATATATGATTCATCTTCCAAAATATCTCTTACATCTCAGTGGCCGACTAAAACATAGGAATAGAGACTAAATGGTTGCAAATATTTGATTTTCATCCTTTTTTACTCAACAAGTATTGATCTAATAAAAATGTCAGCGCTACATGAACCCATGTACATTTAAACATAGAGACACATACCTTGCAAAGAAGCATTTTGATACAGATCATCACAGTTCATGCGTGTGAGAAACGTACATATCTGCAGGGCAGGTTTCCTTGACAAATTCATAAAGGAAGCCAGACTCTGGAGTCGTTGTAAAAGAAGGACTGCTTTGGCAAAATCTGTGGATCGTAGAAACCTGGAAAGAGGAAGAGTAAGTTAATTTATTGCTTTCATACTACATACATGTCTTTGTATATCCAGAGAAAGTCATTTTAGACAAATGGGCGAGCCCAGCTACTCCCTCAAAGAATTACTGTGCGCGATTTTGAATTTTGCTTGAAACTTTAAATCCAGTTGAAGTGTATTTAATAGGACAGCGATTGCAGTGGCAGGGGAGTTGCTCTACACACTCTTGCTTCAGGCGATAAGAGACAGAGATGAAATTATGTTAAATGAGCAAGAGATTTGATGTCTCGCTAAAATCCCAAATGACAGGAGGCCTGTGTAAATGTGTCACAGCGTAGTGTAGGGGGACAATTTACACATTCAGCACCAGGCCAGATGAAATGCATTTATGTGCCGCTTGTGTGAAATCTACTTCTCTGGCTCACTTATTGCCTTCAAATGAGGATGTATTGCACATTTTCTTAAAAGAAAATTGAGAAATATTTGATGTGAATAGTTGCGTTAAAGATTTATGTGGGAAAATATGCGTGTAGAATTTGGGTTTGCCTGGAAAAACCCAGTTCCAAAATGTATTTTTAATAAATTCTGAAGGTGTCAAACGTGATAGCCGACCACAAAACCGTTATCCAACCAATCCATACAATCTGTGTGGTTTGTGGCGTCGCCGTCATCATGACCAATAAATAACACAGGTGAAAGTACAACAACAAAACAACCCTCAATAACCTTTTTGACATTCTAGGTGTCAAGGGTAAAATAACTTAAAACACATCATAACCAATAAATATCATTGACATTTTTTCATGACTTTATAATGTTTTACACAACCATACTTAATATGTACACGCTTCCTTGATAGCCATACAAAAACAAAGACCAAGTATAAGTAAGCATAATAAATCATTTTCCTAATGAAAATCAAGACTATTGATGTTGATAAACAGTGAGACTTAAACAGTGAGACTGATAGGGTTAAAGGAGAAAGGCAGAAATGTTGTCATTAAATTTTTATGTGCACCTACTTTTCCTTACCCTGCCTCATTTACATATACTTAAGTCAGCAGTTTTGTACATTTCCCACACTCGATTTCAACAGCTCCCAGAGTAGAGATGCAAATTTAAAGCAAATCTAATCCTAATGTATTTGCTTAAAGATGTACAAATTAGCATGTGACTACAGCGAGCAAATTTGTGTGTCAAAAACATCGTGGCATTTCACACCACAAGCACCTCACTGCAGAATATCTATATCCTGTAATTGTGTATGAAATGTATAAAATGATCAGTATTTAAAGAAACATTTTCTCTGGGTAGACACCACAACCTGGAGTTTTCTGGTCATTGTGTTTTAGTGAGACAAAAGATTTTCTGTAGCTGCACAGGGAATATCCTCATATCACATCACCTGTATTTGTTTAGTCACCCAAATAAATAAAGAAACACATACATACCAACAACCAAAATGTTCTGTAAAATGCATGAAAGTTTTTTTAGTTTGTTTTTTAGACCGTACCTGGACCTGGCCTCATGCCGGCCTGTGAGTTTTGGGGTATCCTTTCAGTTCTGGATGCAAACGCAGCAGTGGGCATGGGATGTTTAGACAGGACGTTATAATCCCCTATGTCATACTGCCCAGGGCCTGGCGAGGGAGGGTCCTTAGGGACAATCAGAGGAGGCGCTGATAGCGCCAAATAATATCCCCTCCTTGAAACACAATTCACAGAATTCACATTTATAGACTATTGAAAAGAAATAAGTAGGCAAAACAAAACCAAAGCGATAAATATTGTGTGTTTACTCACGGCAGGATGGTCCTCTTCACCGGCGCAGGGGGCTGATGGGGACTGTAGGCTCCGGGGCCTGGTACATGGTTGTCCACCGGAGGAGGGATTCTCTGAGTTTTTGATTTGAAGGGGGACAAGACTGCCTTGGAGCCGTGCTGGATCAGGTGGTTGCTCACCTCATAGTGGCCTTTAACAAATGTAAGATTTAAAAAAAAATGAAGATGGAAACACAAAAAACATGTTGAGATTACGCATGACTTTTCATAGAGAACTTAGAGGTAATTACATGGTGATGGCACATTATTGTTTGGGTAAAAAGAGTCACGTCCAGTTTTTGACAGGAAAGCTGATGTACCAACCACTGAGAAGAAGCTCTCTCTGCTTCCACAACTGACCTGTCCATACAGAAGGAACAAACAAAGATAAACATTAACTACAGGATGCACAACAGTCTTTTGAAGCAACTTGAATAATTCCCATACATACGTCATATTGATTCGGGGCTGGAGTTTTGTGCTTCGGACCATCCAACTGCACAGCCACGGGCAACCTGAACACCCTGGAGACTCCAATGTTGAAGTTATTCTTGTTTATGAAGGAGCTCTGCAGGTTGTATGCATTTGGTCCTGGGATGTGTCTCTGTGGGTCACTGAAAGCCTTGGCAGTCTATTGGAGAGGATGATAAGACAAATAACTTTCCTGCTGGTGTTTTAAAAAAATATTTGGTGTATTGACAGGCAATCTGCCAAATCAAAATTCAGTTTCAGGGCCATAATATACCACATGTTATCTGTAATTTGTGGGGGAATTTGCGGGTTTTAGCAATCATCGAACAGAATTTAGAATGCAATGTTGGGAAATAAAATTCACATAAATGTATGCTAAATTAATTAAATAAAATATGAAGGTTTCAAATAATTATGACCTTTTTTTTTTTAACGTGACCTCTGTATTTCTACAACCCCGGGATGGACCTGACCTTGGATGCCACAAAGCCTGTGGTGCCTTTCTTCGAGAAGGAAGGACTTTTGACTTCAGCGCTGGAAATACAGTCATAACTGCCTGGTCCTGGATTTTCATTCTGAAACAAACGCACATCATTATGTTTTTATTGCATTGTTTTTTAGCTGATATTTTTAAGTTATGACAGGGAGGGTCCCTACCAGACAGACTTGTGAGGGGAATCTTCTCGCTTGAGATGAAAATCCTTTCTTTTCTTGATTTCCTATCAGCCCTCTTTGGCAAGGTGTTGGCAATGGAGATGAAACAGTGTAAGCCAGAATCTTATCCGCTTTAAAAAATCAAAACAACAACAATTATATTATCTTTATTAGTTAAAAATGAAATGAAGTCACTTATACTCACTTTTATCAAATCCTCGGTGCATGTTGCCCACAGTAAATCTGTTCGTGTTGCCAAGGCGACGTGAAAACAGAGCGAGGCTGGACCTGCCGTCCCGGCGCAGTCCTTTAGCGCCATCTCTCGGAAACATGGCCGACAAACAGGCGCTTTATACCGGCCCGCCTCTGTTTTGTTTCCAGATAGCTCGATCCATCATGGCGATGCATGCGAAGGCGACTCCACCACAGATCCCGGACACCCGCCGGGAGCTAGCCGAACTGGTGAAGAGGAAACAAGAACTCGCCGTGAGTCCACGTTGCTGCGATTTCGTCAAAGATAAAAGCGGCATTAATTGTTTGTTATTTTACCACGTAGAATCGCCGCTACCCTTAACTTTAATCTCAGCGTGTTTTAACCGAGGCCTTGCTAAATGCTAAGCTAATAATAGCCGTTGCTAACGTTGGCTAGTGCTAGTAGCTCCTGCTAATTTGGCCAGCTAGCTACTTATCGTCTAGCTATCCAACGTGGATCCTGCTGACAATTTTTTATTAAAACACTCAAGTGTTTTTAGCTTTTCGACTACATTTCATTTGAAAATATGACATGTTTTGCGCTCACATGCATTGCTGCAGAGAATATGCTAACTAACTAGCATAGCTACAATTTAGCCGCCGCCCGGCAAAGTTCTCGCGTTAAGTTCTTTTTCTTCTTCTTCGTCTTCTTCTTCTTCTTCTTCGGGGTTCTACGGCAGCTGGCATAAGTTATGTTGCATTGCTGCCACCTTTTAAAAATGTCCCACTTCTGTACCACCATCCTTCTAGATCTCTTTAACTTATAATAAGATATACTTATATAATTTTGCTTGGGGCCGTAGTGCTACACACAGCTGACAGCAACTTAAACAATATGTACAGTATGGAATATGTATTAGGTGAGAAATCATAAAAGCCATTTTACTAGACCAGTGACTTTAATATGTCAAACAGCCATTTTATTCATTTTCCTTTACCTCAATCTTAATACTCTTGAATACTTCTTGCTAATATTTCTGTTGGAAATGTCAATATGTGCCGGGACCCATGAGAAAGTAACCTCACCTTGTGTGATGTTAACTTTATGGACATGTTATAATGGTTAGTTAGGCTAGTTATGACGTATTATAAGGAAAAAATGTATCATATAAACAAGATACTTGCTTAAGTAAACTATCTCTGTCCTTTTTGCGGCTACGGTCAACTCCTTCTGCATTCCTGATATCAAAATCAACAACAAAAATGCTAACACATCCATCTCTTCGTATGTGCACAGTCCTTACTAATTTCTTACAATTCATTGAAGTTTTTATCTTTTTTTTTTTTTTCCTTCAATATCTTAGGAGACGTTGGTGAACTTGGAAAGACAAATATATGCTTTTGAAGGCAGCTACCTAGAAGACACTCAGATGTATGGCAACATCATCAGAGGATGGGACCGATACCTCACCAACCAAAAGTAAGTTTTACTCTTGGACTGTCTGCATAACTCTTTCAAGTGTATAATGTACATGTAATATAGGGGATTTTACAGCTATCACAAGAGCTACAATCAACTCAAAATACGTGTAATGACTTTTTATTACTTGCTATAACATGAAAACGGTCACGAAAATGGTTCAATACTGTTAGTGTGTCGTGGAATTAATGAGCGGGTGCATGGTGGGAATACTGTGTCATCCAACTTGATCATGAGCGATTTCCTAACCATATTCTGTCATTTTAACAGGAACTCCAATAGTAAGACTGATAGAAGGAATAGAAAATTCAAGGAAGCGGAGCGTTTATTCAGCAAGTCATCTGTCACATCAGTTGCAGTAAGTCTATCTCTCACTGGACTTTTTCACACATTATATCAGTTGCTCATTTGCTGCATGACAAGAAAACGACGACTAACACAACTGCTCTCTCTGTTTTGATTCGCAGGCAGTATGTGCACTCGGTGGGATACCGGATCACATGAATGAAAAGCGTGAGTTGTTTTTGTAACTTTCTCAAGCCAAGCAGCGTTGGGAAAAGCGTCTCCGTCGTAGTCTTTGGTACTTTCTGACACCAAGTTTGTGTTGTCGTTTGGGCCATTAGGGGAGGCAGGCAGTGGCACGGAAAGCGACGCCTCTCCAGATCTCCAGAACCAAGAGAACGAGCCCAGCCAGGAGGACACGGAAGATGTGGATTCGACGCTGCAAGACCTAAAGCCTCAGAAAGCAGCCTCCTCTTCCTCCTCGGGCAGCCATCACGGGAGCCACAAGAAGAGGAAGAACAAAAACAGACACAGGTAAACAATGAAGATACAATGAAAAGACGCAGATTGCCGTTTAATCTCTGCTTCTTTTTCCTTCTGATTGTGCTGTTTATTGGCATCAAATTTCAGGATTTCTCGCTGAAAGTATTTTTAGAGACCTGTAGATGTCAAACATTTTACAAGAAAAAGCGAGAAGTTCAGGAAAAAATAAACTTTAATTTTATATGAGAGAAATATACCGTAGTGGCCTCAATATAACGTGACGCTAATTATAAGATGCTTGTTTTTGGAAGAAGACTTGAAAATACAAAATGCTTTCAGACTAATCCTAAAGTTACCAAAAGTGGTTTCCATGGATACGTTAAAAGTAAAGGAAAATGAACTTCAAATGTAATACTTGTTCAACTATAATTTCAGAGGGGTATTACTTTGGGACAATGCGGTATTTTCTTCTCGTTCATACCTTTTAATCTTCTTCGGGAACCTCTTATTTTGGGGGATCTATGACCTAGTTAAACACTGACCTGAGAGCATGTAAACGCACTGATTGTATATTGGTGAGTCTAGTGTTGTTATTATAAGAGTCACTGTAGTTGGATTGGGTGAACAAACTTTTCCATATATTTTATTTTAAGTACAATTGTTCGAACTTGCCATGTTTAATGTCAACCTGTTTTCCCTGACTCAGGCTTCTCTGTTTTAACCACATAATAACACAGCAGGTGCTCCACCTAACACACTGAGTGGTTCTCTCACTCTGTAAAGTCTGGACTGCAGTATTATATAGACGTAGGGCTTTAGACTCAGGATGGTGAACTAACAGTTGCTGCTCTCTTCCTTCCCCTAATGCTGCCCCCCAGTCCTTCTGCCATGTTTGATTATGACTTTGAGTAAGTCTGAATTTTACTTCCTGCTTCTGTGGTATTTGCCTGCCTGCTTTAAACCCCATCCTCAACTTTTCCACGGTTTTCCCTGCTCTCTGTCTGCTTCTGGTGACCTAGACTTTGAGTTTAAACCTGCTAGTTATTCAGCCATACTGCATGTCCAACACTTCATCCTCTGAATGCATAACAGCATCCGACAGTCTGGTGTCCATTAGATTTCCTTGCTTGTCACTGGGGTATTTTCACATCTTTCTGACCCCAGATTCATTTCAAGTGTGCTTCCCCAATTCCAGCAATTAAACAACACATTGCTGGTGTTGTCAGATGCTGGGCTGGCTACAAGAACAAGCACATGGTCATTTAGCGTTCTTGTTATGGGCTTGTTCTTAGGCTTCATGATACAGTAGTGGTACCAGGTTTATGATCTGTTAATATCTAATGCAGCCTTTCTTTGTTGTTGTTGCAGATTTGACATGAAAGTTAACAAGAAACCGAGAGCTGTAAGTTCAAATCTTGTTGTTATATTTATCTAATAATACTGTTGTTTGGGTTGTTAAACTGGGGTTTATTGTTCTCGTTTAATTCGTTTTGTCTATTAAAAGTCAGAAAAAAGATATTTTAAAAATGGCCAAATGATCGAATATATCAATAATTGTTCTCATTCTTCGTCCTCTGACCTCCTGCAGGACTATTCAACTTAACAAAGACGACTGGAACACCTGGACACACATGAGGAGGATACCTGTAGAGAAACACAAGATTTCTGGACTTTATGAACTTTGTATGCCTTTTTTTTCTCAGTTGTCATATTTCAGCCTGTACTGTCTGTGTGTATTGCTTGCCCCCCCCCCCCTCCCCCCCCAGCACCTACCATTGGTCACGGTTAAGATTTTGACCTACCAAGTACGTAGAAATATGGTGTTGCATGTTACTTGAGGCCTGATCAGGCCCAGCTCCAGTAACACACCATTTTGTATAGTGTTAAAAAAAAAAGATTGTATTTATTATGTAGTTAATTTCCCATTGTAAGAAAGTTATGCGTTTTTTTTGGGTTTTTTTGTTTTTTTTAAGCATCACATAGTCATTTAACCCCTGAATACCCAGATTCTTTTATTACATGGTTGTTTTGCAAAAAAATAATAAAATACCAGTAAAGTGAATGTTTTGGTTTATTTTTAAGAGGCGGTGCTTTGCGTCACTCATGAAAGCAGTTAAAGGGTTATTTTTGGATGTAGTGAAGCGGCTGATAAGTCCGTGCTGGCTGTTATAATGGCCCTAAATCTCTGTTGTGTCTTGTGTCAATCACTGCCAGATGAAGGCCTGTGAAATTTAAAATTGACCAATAGCTGGATAGAGTTCCCACACATATGGTCCATAAAAATGTTTACCTAACTAATATAGAGAATAGCCAGCACATTCTCGTCTGACAGTTCTCAGTTTGTTTTATGAAAATAGTTACTTAACTAAACAGACCACTAACTGATGAAAGTACTGTTATATACACAGTGTTGCCTGGCTTTTGTCAGTCGTAAACTTGAATATCTAATAATGTTTTAACATGGATTCATTTAAACACTTGTAAAGATGTTTATTTTATGGTATTTTGTCAACAAATGTGAACAGCGTGCAGTATCTCAATTTGTACACTAGGTAGCGCCAAAACACGGTTGGCTATACTGTAAATAATGACAGAAGGCATGATACTTTACATTTTCATATGTATTCCCTTATTAAGATTGGGCCTTTTATAACTCCAGTTTGTTTTTACAAATCCTACACAATAAGTTTTAAATATTAAATGTTACATTAACACAGCTCTCTCGTCCCCTGACAGTTAAACTGTCAATCAAACGTATGTGTTGAGTTATTAATACACAAGCAGGAGTGTGTTATATTATATATATGTTATATTAATCATAGAACTAAAGGAACAAAAGGAGAAATGCATGTGTCGAAACATAAAAACAAAGTCATAAATGAATAAAATGGCCTGATCCCGTCACAAGTCTCCAGTTCATAGCAGTAGTAACTGCAATCATGTGATCAATGAAAGAGGAATCTAAAAGGAAATGGTTGGGGGAATTAATTCATTTAGTATTGACTTTGAGCAATATCTTCTGACATTTTGGGAAACTTTGCTTTCTTGTCTCTAAACGTATGAAGCCAGATCCAGCAGGTGGTTAGCTTAGGTTAGCGGACTGTGTCTGGGTCCAAAGGTAAAAACTCAACCATGCAGCTAAAGCTCACATTTGTGAAATGTATACACAAACAGAAATATAAAAAGCAACAAGTTGTAGTTTTACGGGGCAGTTATGAGCTGGAATATGTCTTTGCCTTCACATTTGGAGAGAACTGCAGCAGGCCAGAGTGGGATCAGTCTTCTCATCTGAGTTTCAGCAAGAAAGTTCATTTCACAACATACCAAACTGTTCATTCGAGGCTGCTTAGGTGAGCCATTGCTCTATCCTTCTTTTGATCTTTGGATTAAGGACACGCATTTTAAAGCTCCCTTAGAGTAACTCAAAACTTGGAAGTGGTTGAATCTTGCAGTGACTAGCACATTAGTCACAACTGGCCCGAAACATCTCCACATGGGGGGACGGAGAGGAACCAGAGCTGCTGAAAAACACATATGATGTAGCGGCTGTCCGGGAAGAGTCCATCCCTGGAATGCACTCCTCGGTTTCAGGCTCCATCCCAGAGTCACAATTCATCTTTATGCATAACACAATGACTGTTTTTCTACTGCTCTAGCAGGCAGTTTGCAGTATTTTCTTTTAGCTGTATCACAACATCTTTTTGGATGTATTACAGTTCCATTTTGTCCAGACAAATGAATCCTGATGACTTTGTTGATCTCAAACACAGTGTACATACTATTGATGATCCCCCCAACTTTTACAATAACACCAGTGAGGTTGACCTGATTGTTTTTTAGTGGAATATCTCGACAATTGGATGGATTGCCATGTGTTTATTGCTTATTAGCAAATGTTAGCATGCCAACATGCCAAACTGGGATGTAAACCATGGTACTCAGTACGCTACACATCATCTGTATATTGTGTAATTTCACCTTTTCACTACTTTATGGCTCTAACAGACAGGTGTGAATGTTTTTTTTCCCGCAAGTAGTTTTTAGTGGGGCCTTCACTGCTTTAGCTGGGTTGGTGATTCATAACTAATGACAGTGCACTGAGCATTTACACAGGTTTAGAGACATACTGCACATTTTTCTCACAGCGGTATTGTTTCCTCGTGTCCTCCCATGTCTCCTTTGCACATCCAACGCATGCATACTGCAGAGGCTGTGATCGAGACCAGGTCACACGTCAGCCCATGACTCACTCACAAGTCACATTCAACATCGGCAATTACGTGATGCAATCTGGCTGGAAACTCACACACCAGAATACATTCCACACGTTTAACCTTGGGGTGTGTGAGTAATGAGGCATTATTGTACAATGTGAGTTTCACCACTTAACTGTTAAGAGCAAATCTTTGTTTCATTTCCTCTCACTTCAGGAAATTATCTGGAAAGAATTGACCGAAACTTTAATTGAGCTTTTCGGAGCCAAACAGGATTCCTGCAGTTTAACTTCAATGACTCAGCTCTATGGTGTTTCTTGTACGTTTGAGGCCAGAATAGCAATTTACAACAAATGAGGAAAATGCTAATTGTAGTATACGCCTCAAAAGAATCTGATTTGCTGCCAAACACTCTTGAGTTTGACTCTTAACGTACAAGTTAATTCAGGATTGTCAGTGTCTCCTGGGAAGCTGCCTGATCGTGATGAATTATTCTTTTGTGTTGTTGAAAACCAGCATGTGAGTTCAGTCAAGTGTCAGCCCCACTATGAAAAAACAACATCTTTAAATAATGGTGCCTTCAGCAGAAAGTGAAAAATTGCAAACAACTTCATTTCAGCCCTGTTGAACTTTACTGGAATTGAAACTGGTTTGTCATTTCTTGTGGTATAATTGCATCATATAGTGGCAGAAAGATAGATGGATATCTACGTAAAAACAAAATAATCCGCCTGACTGGAAACCACGAGGCATAAATGACAAATGTGTTTTGGTAATTTAAGTTCAACTGACCCTTTCTGAAAATGTCCTCATCATTTAACACTAACAACAGGGTAAATCCCACAGAAACAGAGAATGTATTGGTTGAATTCCTGTTGATACTACACACAGTCATCCAAGGACTTAAGGAAATATGCAGCACAAATACTGTAGGAGCTGCAGGATCTGGAGCGAGGCGTGGCCCCCCTTCCTTCTTCTGTGGTCACTCAGTCAGAGTAATGTCGTCTAATTACTTTAACAGCCTCCACCAACAGGATCCAGCTGAGTTTGAGTCCCCGGCCACTGAGCGGGATGACGTGAAATCTTAAATATTCACTGAGGAGCTTCAACCCCATCCTTCCTCCTCCTCCTCCTCCTCCTCCTCCTCCTGGGACCAAACAAGACTCGTTCTCCTACATCCCTGCAAACAAGGTCAAACATATCTCAGAAAGAGTCATGGGAAAAGTTCAAACAAATAACAGCACCACATGGCGCTTTTATTTTTCATCTGGAGTTGATCTTGTGATAAGATTTTAACAGGGTATGAAGAACATGCTTGTTGCGGCAAGTCAACACTTTCACACACAGTCATGAATGATAATCAAAAGCAGGAAGTCACAGGAATGTATATCACTTGTGGACAGCTACATTTCTCAGTTTATGAGGCAGTGCCAGGCGCCTGGAGTGAGAAGAGTGGCCACATTTTCACATTAGCACCTGTCAGGGCATTTTCTTATTGTTAACATAGTTTTGTTTTACTTAATAGACTTAACTTAAAGTCCACTAACTAGGCTGTTCTGGAGTTGTGGGACTTTAAAACTACAGTTTTTTAGGTCAAAAAATGAACTTTCAGACTCCTGCTCTGACTGCTTTCCACAAGAATGCACCTTTATTTCTGTCTAATTAGAATAATGTCTAGACACTTTATAGCTAGAAAGGTACATTATTATGTACACATTATTTCACTTTGCAATAAACATAGATGTAAAAATGCAGGGAAATAAAATATGCTTGTTGTAAAGGCCAACTTCTGTTGAAATATGGAGAATGGGCTGTTTTGGGGAAATAAAATGACATTATTCTTCACACATCTCCCTTGACTGACTATCCCATATTGTGAGAAATGTTTTAGTATGGCAAGAAAAAAAAATCTTTAAGATGATAAAACAACAACAATGCAAAATTGACTTTTATGGAAAACTTTTCAACCAGCCTGTCTTACATCATCTGGTTGTTGTTCCCTCCTCCCGACACTGACACTAGCCTGGCATGGCCTCCACATAAACACAATCAGAGCAGATGAGAACAGAGGTTCTGAACTGTAAATATTTATGTAGATTATGTAAGTAATAGTAAGGGAAAGTCTGCATGGGACTACCCACAGAAAGCCATCTTTGGAAAATCGGGTAAGGGTTTTTCAAATGAATTTTCTAAAAAAAAAAAAAAGAGGATGTGAAGCCAGTTTAAGATAATATGTTTTAAAAAATATATATTATTTTGTTTCAGCTCCTTGATACACCTAACAAAAGAAATTAAGATTGATCATTTGTTTCTCAGTGAGACAGGGAAACACTTTAAACACTCGTGTGTACAAAGAGAAATCTTTGAAATAGACATTTAACCTTTAACTACTTTAGCAAAAGAATTACCATTTCTTGTTGTATTATAGAAAAAATAAGCACAACTTTACAAATGTATTGCGCATGTTCATATAGACAAATATGCCATTTATTAATTCATTTATAAACAACGGTTTGTTTTTTTACATTTATTATTATTGCATGTACGCCAGTAAAAATTGTTTTAAGCTGAAAATAAAAGAAAATATATATGTTTTTTGCAACAGATCATTTTCAACAAATACTTTTACATACATCAAGTAGTGGGGGCAGTTTTATAAATTGTAATATTCTTTAAGAAATAGAAAAACAAGCATAACATTCAAATTTTGGTTCCGTCTAGCAGTCATGAAAAAAAGTGTTAATTTAAAGGTTTACATATATGTTTTTTTTAATATTTTGTTTAGTCTTTGATGTGCGAAACATATAAAATAAAGAAAAACAAAGTCACACACATACGTCTCAGGACATTTCTGCAGAATTTATACAAACATTTCAATGTGCTAAAGGCTGACGAGAGTTTTGAGTTGTAAATACTGAGCTTTGTATCAGCGTTACGCTGCGAGTGAAGGAGTAATATTGCAGTGTTCATGTGCACGCCTGAGGTTTAGGAGTTTTTGCTGCTGGTGTCTGCAGTGTTGGATATTTGCTGCAGGTGTTGCAGGTGCGGCAGGTGTTGCAGGTGTGGTTGGTGGCGGGTCAGTCGTCGTTGTTGCAGTCTGCACACAGAATCTGGTCACGGTCGGGGAAGAAGCCGGAGCCCACCAGCGACACGGAGCAGCGTGAACACTTAAAGCACGGCTGGTGCCACTGCCGGTCCTCAAAAGAAATGTACTTCCCATCTCCAAACCCTGAGAAACACAAACACAACACAACTAATGAAGGAATGTTTTATTGGGGGGTGGAACATTTAATAACAGCCTCGCAGCCTCGCAGCATTGTGGAAATAACATCAATGAATTCAAGATAACATCAGCAGTTGGCAGAAACAATAAGAAAGCACTGCCGGTTCTGGCAACCTGCTGGTACTCTCGCTCAAAGCTGTGGTCAAAAACATCTAATTAGAGTTCTCATTTTAACTCTGGCACGTAAAGTTTCTATGCCAACACTAGAAAGAGCTGAGATTAAGATAATAGATCTTGTTTTGCTGTATTGCCTTTTCTTTAATGTTCTTGTTCCTCTTAAAGCCATGTGTACAAATTGTCATTATAACATTACGTTTTTTTAGTAGGAAAATGAGAAAATCCTGGTGAAAACTGGTTTGTTTTCAGGATGCTTGTCCACAAAAGTCTCTCTGGAGCTTCATAGTGAGTTTCAGCTCGTTGTTTAGTCGTCTGGCCCGCAACTTTACTGTTTTGGTTCCCTCTCACAGCTCTCATAGTGTCGTGTTTTTACATACGAAGCTATGCAAATCCAGTGTACGCTACCTGCTCAGCAGCAAACAGCAGACAGACGCAGTGAGAGACCAGCTGCTGAACATAGTGGAGCATTCAGCAGCTGAAGGGACAGATATTTCCCTCACGCAGAGACCAAAACCAGAGCTTAAAGACAGTGAATGTCGGACTGAAGCAGGTTTAAAGTTCATGAAAAGCAAAGGTTTTGTTAGTGGCAGGGTCCGCCATTCCTGAGTGGGATTCAAGCTGTCTTCATACACACGAAGGATTCCCAGGACGCGTTATAGCATGTTATTCAACGTTCCTTACTACTTCTGTCTCATTGATTTCAGCCTCACTGTTTACTGTTCATTCTCCGAACCAAGTATCAAACCTGTGTGATAACTTCCGGAACGTTGTTTTGTTATTTTTCGTGCGTTTTTCTACGACTTTCCAGCAACACGAGAGATCAGTGCGCCTACGCAAAGCCCTGCACAAAACATAATTTACAAAATGTGGCTAGGTTTAGGGAATGATCGTTGTTTGGGCTCATATAACTACCTAAGTATAGAAAGTTACAGGACAAATACGTCAACATTGACTTCGGTTTTCACACGGGACACAAACAGCAGTCTTCTGGGTAAAAGTCCTGTGTTTTTGGAACAATCCACGTAGGTATAAGTACAGACGGTGTATGAGAACAACCTGAATGTTCTCTACTTCTTTTGTTCACAATAAAAGCTGGTAAAACACAACACGCGGTGGCTTGTGAAGTTATTTCTTTGTACGAAAGACAACAACACAAAAAGAGAAGAAGAAAGGATCTGAGCCAAGATTTAAAACCTGTTTGTTCAATATAATTCTTTTGGCATGTTATTGATAGTACATAGTCAAGACAGACAGGAATCACAGGGAGGAAATGGAACAGAATTAAACCAGGGATATTGGGTGTTGAGCAACAACAAACTTGGTTGTCTCGTCCTCTACACTGACCTGTGATGGCCGTGTTGCAGCCGGCACACTTTTTGGCATACAGGCTGCTGAAACACTTGACACAGTACGGACTTTCCCCCTGCGAGGTGAAGGGTTGGCCAGCCAGCGGAGCTTTGCAGCCCATGCAGAGAAAACACTCTTTGTGCCACACCTCGTCCTTATAGGTCACCCCTCCTTTAGTCAGAGCCTGCAGGACACGAACACAAACGGCATCAGTAAAAGACATTTCTTTTATATACCTGGCTATTTTTTCTTCTTTTGTTGGAGTTACTGCTCATGCTTACTACTCAGTTCTTCATGCATAATTTATGACATTTGTATTCTATAATCTGACAACAGAATGCTGCATTTTTTTGTAAATATTAGTTTTATATTAGTCAGAATAAAAGCAGAAAGGGCCAGTGTTCCTGAATACAAATGTGGAGCTCACAAACCCTTCAAATGTTTAAAAAGAGAAGAAAATGTCATTTTATCTAATTTATTACGTCTAATCAACGTTGGACGTCATCAGTTTTTTCTGTGTTGCTTTGTCCTCCTGCATTCAAGTCATTTAAAACAGCACTTCACATGTCTCTTTATTTTGAATATTCTTTAATTCATTCATGTTTCTTAAAGTTTTTACGTGGCTCCACTTTATTTCATTACAGCTTCTTCACCTGTCCTGTCACATTTTTCTATTCTCTTTTCTTTAAATGTTCTTTTTTTACAGTTGTTTGCTTTCTATAAATGCGCAAGACAACGAAAAGGAAGAAAGAGAAAAATAAGTATGACTTTAAACTACTTGTTAATTTATTGCAAAAAAAAGGATTTGTTGATTATTCAAGTAATTTAAGCAAAGACACCAAACAGTCTCTGGTTCTAGCTTCTCACTTGTGAAGATTTGCTGATTTTCTGTGTTTTACAGCGTTGTAAATTGAATAGCTTCTAGTTTTGAGCTGAAAGTTTGGATAAATAAAGACATTTAATGCGGTCGTCATGGGCTCTGAATGATGGATGGATTTTATCGACTAAATAATCACACCATTATTATATTCTTCTTTTAGTTTACGTACCTCTTATTATTTATTTGCTTACTGTATTTTCTTTTCTTGTACTGTTGCAACAACTACGACTACATTTCCCTGCTTATCTTATCTTCAGAGATGAAAAGTTCTCAACAGATTCATCAGGATCCTGCTTCACCTTCTTGCAGTGGCTGCACTGAGGAGCGACCCTGCCCTCGTAGCACGGCACACAGTAGTAGCTGTTGTTGTCTGGGATGAAAGCCTCGGCACCGATCGGCTTCTCACAGCCGTGACACATAAAACAGTCCTCGTGCCACGTGGAGCCGCCGTACTCCAACAGCTTCGACCCTGTCAGAGCACAAAGAAAAGGAGAAGATGGAAGTTGGGACGTTTGGGATTGTTTGTTGATATCTTCCCTGACATTTGCAAAACCTTGTGTGTCACTCTGGCATTTCTTTGATCTGCTGCAACTATGAGCTGGAGTGAAATCTGATCGCGTTCGTCACACAGAGCAGAACTGAAGATTCAGTGTAACGGCTGAACCTGTTTTCACACAGCCCTCCTGCACCGTACAATTACTTCAGCTTATCTCGCATCAAAACATTCTGACAAGCTGTAACAAAGCAGCGCTCTCGAGCTGGAGACTTAAAACTGCTTTTTATTTAGTTTACAGTTTTAACCATTTCACAAGTGCTTCACCGCAGAGGTTTATAAAAGTCGGGAGTCAGTCATACCTTTTACGACTTTTGAGTCCTCACCTGCAGCCCAAAGGCATGACGGTGTTTTGAACTTGAACTTGGCTGCACTTTTAAGAAAACTGGAGAGAGGGCAGCAGCTTTTAAAAGGCATTCCAGGCTGAGCAGAAACTGAAGAAAATGACGGCTGAGTTAAGAAAAGAACTGGTGAGTTATGATATCCCACACTACCCACAGGCCCTGGTAATTTTCAGTCACCCGACACCACTGCTGCACTCGTGTCGTCACAGCGGTCGGGGCAGAAAAACCCTGCTGGGAGATATTTTCATCCGAGCAAGGAAGCAATCATCCTGCCACATCTAAGCTGTCACACCCCAGATAACAACAACAAAAAAAGTCATTAGCCTCTTTATCCATGCATGGACAGGGTGTGAACTTTTGACTGTTTGAGCGATCGCTCAAGGATCTGTCCCCGAGGACGTTCGTAAAGTTGGTGTAGGAGGAATAAAAGTGATGCGGCCGGTCTTTGTTGTCGCTACCTGGCATGACTGTCTTGTCGCAGGACACACACTTGGAGGAATACTCGTTGCAGTAGCAGTCACTGCACACCAGCGCGTCCTCTTGGCTGGTGAAGGGCTCGTCTGCCAGAGAGCGGTCGCAGCGGAAACAGCGGAAACAGTGCGCGTGGTAATGTCTGTCCTCATAGAAGAGCTCCTGGAGGAAGAGGAGTCCAATAGAGCAACCAGTAAAACCAGTCACCATTAAAATGGAATAAAAACATTGTTCAAATTCTTGAAAGGGCTAGTACATTTCTAAAATATCTTACAGTCGATACCTTGTTTGCCAAACTAAGACATCAGGGTAAGAGTCTGGAATGGACATCTCAAATTCAATACAAACAAACAAGAATAACAAGCTGTTCAAGGATACCTCTGAGAAAAGTTGGGCATGTTAGCCGCCTTTAATGATAGTACAGCTGAAGATCATGAAGGGAGAGAGAGGGGACGACATGCAGCAAGGACAGGACTCATTTCACAAGATAAATGTCTTTGGGTGAGAACCACAGACATTTATCTATTATTTAATTAATGTATTATTGAAAATAAGTCAGATATTGAGGGACAGAGTTGCGTAATGTTGGTCTTCTTATGGCATTTGTTGATAATATACAAATATGAAAGAACGGCAGCTTTATAATTTAACAATGAATAATAAGGGAACTCGAACATTTTACCCTGAACTGTAAGTTAATAAAAAACACTTGATGTATTATTGTTACTCACAGGGAGATTCTCTATTTGCTGGCTACCATCTGCTTGGAGTTCAGAGGCCACAGGACTCAGTTCGTGTGTTTTGGATGTTTGCCCACATGGGGGTCTAAACCCTAAAGTTTCCTACTTTCCACGACCCCCCGCTGTCCTCCAAGCAGAAGAGGACTTAACAGAAGAGTTGAGCATGAGAGAAGTTTTTGTGCATTGCATTTCTTCAGTGTTATTTTTCAATTTATTTAAAAAAAAATCAGTATAACCCACTTTGTGATATTTTTTTTCTCCCTACAGCTGCTTGTGTTCCAGTTCATGTGCAGTTCACAGGAGCTCTGTGATAAATGGTCCCATTGAAAGGTGGGTGAAAAACTTATTTTTGAGGCGTGGAGTTTCACAGAAAAAGAAACAACTATAGCAGAGGGACGATGAAGGATGAAGGATTAATGTTGTTATGTCTTGTGCCGAGGAGGGACGGCCAAAGCAAGCAGGAGCGTAATTTACTGCCAGTCCCTCACTGGGTCTATAATTCACAGGACAACGACGGCCTCATGGCATCTGTGTGTGTTTCCTTCAGGACAGCGTTTTAATTTTCACTAACCAAACAATTTTAAAGGGATTACTGACAATTTGGTGTTCTGGAAAGAATGATATGTTTTCCAGGAAAACAGGTTTTCCCTTTAAGATTGTACTTAAGTTTACAGAGTAAAGGAGAGAGCTTACCTTGGCATTATGGCCGATGACTTCTTTACATTCCTGGCAGGTGTTGGTGTACAGGCGGTCGTAGCAGGGGATGCAGTGAGGCTTTTCCTCCACCTGGATGTATTTGCGTCCACACAGGGACTCGTTGCAGGTTTTGCAGTCGAAGCGGTCACTCATGATGTCTTTCTGAGAGAATTCACAGGCACAGTTTAGCATTTGCTATCAGAAAGAAGACAGCGCAGGAAGGTGGAGGAGGAGGAGTGAGATTAGTAAAACAGAGAGAAAGCAGGAAGAAGGGAGGCAGACAGTTTTTGAATATACAGCTGGGAAATAAATACCAACATGAGAGACAAAAATGGGAGTAAAAGAGCAAATATTTTAAAGCACTATAGAGTGATCAAAGACGCTTCGTACGACACGTTAAAAAGATCCCAGATAACTAAAAACACACTAAAGGCACGGGGTACTACAGGACATTAAATCAAACATTAAAACAGTTGTAAAAAGTTAGTTTTTGAACATAGACAAGTTTGGATGTAGTGAAGTTTATTTAGGACTTTGGATGATGTAGCATAAAGAGTGATATTGCACTAATTGAGTCTGGATGTGATGAAAGCAAGGACACAGTTTCAGGCATAGTATCAGGCGGAGTAAAGCTTTATGTTTGAAGCGGAGAAAGGCTGTATTGGATATAGAGATTTGCAAAAAAGATGCTCAAAAAGAGAGTCTGCTATTTAAAATTGAGGGATCTCGGACCAGTGACGAGCAGATCGGATTTATCTCTTTTAGTTTGAAAAGTTGGCTTGCATGCACTAATTATTTTTAACTGTGCAGTTGGTCAGGGAGAAGTTTGTTGCAGTGACAGTGTGTTTAGTGGAGATGTAGAGCAAAACATCATCGGCGTAGAGGTGGAGGTGGATACCATGAAGACAGAATGGGGACAAAGGGGAGCATGTAGGGCAAAATAACCGGAGAGCACCCAGCATTGAACCCTGTGGGACACCTTATTTTAAAGTTGTTTTTGTTTTGCCACTTTTTGTATCGTTTTGTGTCTCTTTGTAGTCATTTTAAGCCTCTTTGTAGTGGCTTTGTGTCTCTTTGTAGTCATTTTAAGTCTCTTTTGTATCGTTTTGTGTCTCTTTGTAGTCATTTTAAGTCTCTTTGTAGTGGCTTTATGTCTCTTTATTGTTGTGTTGCACCTTTTCATAGTCGCTGTGAGGGTCTTTGTGTCTCTTTGCAGCTGTTTTGCATCTCTTTGTAGTGGTTTTGGTCTCTCTGTGGTCATTTTGAGTCTCTTCTTTGCTAGTATGTGTCTCTTTGAGTAATGTTTTGTAGGTGAAGACACTTTTGGCCCCTGGGCCTGTGCCCCATAAGTTCGTTCAGTAATCTATCCATATACCTCGGGACAAAGAAGTGGTGGTGGAGGAGGTGTATATTTTTGATTCTGGATATCTGTTTATTGATATTTTATATTTGCACTCTTTGTATTGCAACTGCTGCACAACAATTTTCCTCCCTTAAATAAAGTTATATTAATCTTGAGGCAGAATTGTGTGGTGGATGATGTCAAAAGCAGCAGAGTCTATAAGGAGGAGGTTGTTTGTGGTGTATCCTATTTAGATTAACCTTCAACATGTAAGAAATGGAGATGGCTTACCAAAACACATTACTGCAGTGAACAGTTAAATATTGTTCAAAAATGTTGTTCCCTTTGTTCTACATCCAGAAAGCATTTCCTGCAAGCAGAGAAAGCTGAATGAAGACTGTAACCCAGAGTTGATTTATTGTAAATCTGTGTTGTAATGATACCCCCGCTTCTCCTGCTTCATCATTACCCACTAATAAGTTAAAGCTATTCATGTCTGCCTCTCCCTCCTCCTCCCCTGCGGCGGTTTGGCATTGAAAAAGAACAACTAAACAATATTAATTGTTTGGAGCTGAACTGAAACAGCGTTCTCTATTTCAAAGGCTCTCTGGAGGGCTTTTTCATCTTTTTTGGCCAGCGTTTAAGGGGCTCGATAAATCTAGTTTATTCTTTTTCTCCACAACTCTCTCTAAAATGCAGAATGTTCTCTTGTTATCAATAAAATATAGTATTTTTTGACAACTGTGAACATTTCATTTTTTACCCCCATCACTTTACATAGAGTCATTTACAGATCGTACTTCTTAATAGTATCACATAAAGACCGTATCTTTTTGATTCAGATAGCTTGGGATTTGATTCTTAACTTCAAACAAATACAACATCTCCCAGGATAATTTACTCCAAAAGCCCAACTTTGTTTTTGATGCTTGTCTGAGTGCATGAGACGAAAACACAATCCCACTGGGGAAAAAGGATTTATCTCCAAAAATCACTCCAGTTTCACTCCAAACATGTCTTTCTCATCATTTTGACACTGAAGACGCTTCAAGATCAAGACAGAAAAAGAGAAAGATAGTAAAAAAAAATGTACGAGAAGAACATTTAAGTAAATCATAATGAATCTATTTTTTTACAGACAGGCTTTGATACAGATTTAGGATAAATGTGACTCAAGGGAGCTAGTTTTGGTTGTTTTAGCTGAAGATGCTTTTGGCCCGTCCGGAGTGATATTTAAAGCCACACGCGAGCGGGAAGGAAATAAGAATGAGGAAACAACAGGGTCCATGTTGAATGTCAATACTCAGCAAGCTTGGTTTTATCATAATTTGTAGGTCCAGAGACGTCGATGTGTCTAGTTTAGTCACATTTGTAAAGTTTTATAATATAACTTGTTTCAGCAACTACATTTTAATATGTAGATACAGCCTGCTGTACTGAAATACAGTGATTGTAACGCTGTTGAAAAATAAATAAATAATTGCTTTATGTAACCTAGACTTCTACAAAAAACTGTCGCTTTTCAACCAAGCGTGACATGAATGTCTGGAAATCCTTCAACCTACAGTAGTTGGTCAACACATTTTTTTTTACTTGTGCACTAATGTTAACCGGGGCTGTATGTTTATTGGACTAAATCCAAAGTGGGAAAAACTAGAAAACGACCCGCATATTCGTCTCGTCTTCCCGGTGGCGGAGCAGCCAGGAGAGCAGCCCGTCGGGGGAGGAGAGAGGTCGGCCGGCACTCAGCAGCCGCCTCCGTCAGACGGAGCCTCCGTCAGCGGCCACAGAGACTTGAGTTCAGCCAGAACAAGCCCCAGAACAGCAGAAACATGGAGTCTGCAGTTCCCCCGTGCTGTGGCTGAACTCCAGCTAACTGAAGCTACGTTGTTTCCAGAGGCTGCTGACAGCGATACAATCTGAGAAACAGCCTCCTGGCAGCTGAGAGGACGAAGCACCACAAACAGACTATAAAACAGACATGGAACATGGCTGTAATATTTACAAGCGAGTCAGGCAGCTGTGCTTCTTCTCTCTGTACTGAGGCAGACTGCAGCTACACTGACTCACTATCACCTCTAGAGGAACACAGTGGTATTACAGCCTGGACGGAGCAGCTAGCTGTTAGCATGCTAACTTCAGGAGATATCTCTGCAGCACAACACATGGACGTCAACACTGTCACCTCTTCACTGTCTGTTCATAATGTTAGTTCATCGTTTTAATGTTTTAAGTTTAAATCCTGGCATATCTTAGACATTGAACCCTTAAATACATTGAGGCTCTAAGCGGCAGTTTAAAAGGCTTCCTTAAATAAACGACTTGCCTGCGAGCTCGTGGAGCAGAGGAAGGACTGATGGACTGTTGGAAAAAAGGCTGGGCACACTGACAATAACGTCATCACACCATTATTACTGAATACGGTGAGGCATTAGCAGGGTATGTCACCCCATGTTCTGCAGCAGCAAAGGGAAATGAACGAGGAAATGATGTGTGGGAGGTTAAAATATCCTGCTGTGGAACAGTTAAGACAGGGCAGTCATGGCTCAGAGAGATATATACAGTGTGGATGAAGATTATGGATAAGGTCTGTAGAGTTTGGGTATACGTTCATGCTCAGGATCACAACGTCTGGAACATTTACATGGGCAGACACTTGAATATTTCACTTGGAAACAGTAATTGTTTATAATTTTTCTCCCCCTATTTTGGTCACAGGGTGGATTTGACATGTTTTTATAATGTCAGAAAAGAGGAGGTGGGTTCAACAAAGTGCAGCCGAGAAACCGTGCGGCTTTGAAATCTCCCTGAGGGATCGAGCACTGAGCCAAGGGAAGGACATTTTTCTGCATTGAGTACATTCACTTTCAATACTTTTGGTATATTATTCTGATTATACTTACATACTTTTACTTAAGTAACATTTTCAACGCAGGACTTTTACTTGTAGTGGAGTATTTTGACATTTGAGTTTTCTCACTTCGGTAAGGGATCTGAATACATACTGAAGTATTTGCATCTGGTCTGCTTAAAGTGCAGTTTACATTCCTCTTGTCTGGCTGCTATCAAACATTTTGTTTCTAATAACCAATGATGCAGCAATTTCAGATAAACAAAAAAAATCTAAACACAGTCTGCTCACGGTCATGTCCTACAGTCGATGCCAGAAGCAGGAACTCCCTCTCCTCCACAGCTCGCTTGGAGACTTTTTCTCTCACTGCCATGTTAGCGCAACACTGAGGACATCCCTCATGCATCCCTCCTCCCTGCTGATAACAGCGCTGCTTCCTCTTACAGGGCATCAAGCTGGGTCAACAAAACAACGAGGACCAAACCGAACTGAGAGAAAACTTCACATCCTCTGTCTGTTTTCTGTCAGATTGCTGTCTCGATGGGAAATCAGTCCAACTTCCCTCCTAAAATGTCTAAAGAGGTTCGGGTTTCTATTCTCGTCCGTCCATGTCTACGATGAATGCAGTGATAGAACAATGGTTTCCCTTCCGGACATAGTCTTCACAGTTTTCAGCTTTATGTTTCTCTTCCTGAGCCACAACATCTGCGAACACATTCTGAGGTTTCCAGCTGTTGGTCTGTCATCAAATTCTCCAATAGGGACACAACATCATTTCATTCAAATCCATCATTGTATGGATATATTTTAATATTTTATGGTTCCTAGGGGACAGTGCAATAGAACTTTACAGTCAGCTATAAAATAGGCAAATATGGTAAGACTCATACTGTGGAAACAGTCGGATGAGAAACGGAGCATTAAGCACGGTGCAGCGTTGGCTTATAGCATAAAGACTAAAAGCTCTGCCCAAAGTCCAAAAAAGGCTTAAAGCATATTTTTTAAACACAAACAGACATGTTGTTTCTACATTTATGTTCATTAACGTATTAAACTTGGTTTTGTGAGACTCTTAAAGGATTAGTTCGTATTCACCAAAGTCACACAATAACACAAACAAACTACTAACTAACTCCTGTGTTTTGTGAGGTAAAATCACTGTTTTTTTCAATGGAGTCTGGTGGCTTTGAAGAGAGCGTAGATAACTGCTGCCTGTGTGAAAGGGCCGTCTGACAGCAAGGTAAAGCAGTGGAAATATTCTAAATATAGCGTACACTGATTTAGATTTTTTATTTTTTTTTGGTGGGCCATTTCTTCAGGTGGCTAAAATACGTTTTTGCTGCTGCCCCCCGTCCAAAGCAGTACATTGCTTTACGCTGGTTCTCCTGTCTGTTTCTCAAACCTGCGGGATAACTCCCGTCATAAGTACCTCATACAACCCCACTTCAAAAGATCCAAACTATCCCTTTAAGGTCACAAATGACTGCAAATAAACATCTGTTACGAACCTGTTCATCTTCACACCCTCCAGACCGTCTGGCATTAATAGTCTGAAACACTGACTCACGTGCAGTCAGCGCTTGGTTTCGGAGGCGTTCACTTTACTCTACAGGTGTCCTCTTGGATCACACCCAAGAATACTAGTCGCCCCTATTCTCCTCCTCAACACGAGACATTAAACCAAACACTCATCCATCCTGTGTAAGTGCTCTCTCACTAGTAGCACGGCAGCTGAAGCTATTTAAGCCCACAATTCACCTTGATGAGTGGACATGTTGAATTCTTCCCCTGATGCATTGTCTGTCCCGGTGAGAGATTTACAGGAGTGTCTTTGGCTCTGAGCGCTTTGTAGTGGCCAAATGGCAACTGTCTCCCAGGCCTCCTGCCTCATGTCCCTTCAAGGCTCGCTGCTGTTGTTTTACTCCTCAACAACCTGCGCAGTTTCTTACGACCATAGCCAGAATCTCTGCATGAGAGGTGCTGCTGCTGAGTGTTAGTGTTTATTTTACCCCATAGAGGAATTTAGACTTCATGTCTGAGGTTTACAAACCAGATTATTCCATGATGAAAACCGCTGTCACACGTAATAAAATCCAGTGGAACAAAAAAATGAAGGTAAGTGTTAAATATGTCAGAGCCACAAAATACGAACTCCTGCATTGTAAAGCAGCCTCAATGCCTTTTTTGGGGAGGATAACGTTCTCCGTAAACACTGCTGTCTTTTTTCATATATCATTGAACTTACATTTACTGTTTTCTCTTTAAATATAACACCTAGCACAGACCTGAGGCAGTTTGGGCAGTTAAAATAAGAATGCGGGTACGAAAAAAAAGTGGGTTGCCAGTTGTGTGGCTCTATGGATGGAAATGCCGGTGAAAGTCCATGACTTTGATCCAGATTGAAATATCTCATCAACTATTAGATGGATTGTCATGAAAGTTTGTACAGACGTTCACGGTCCTAACACGATGTAGCCTAATGAATTTGGTGATCCTCTGACTGTTCTTCCGGCGCCATCGTGAGATAGAGATTTGTGGCTTCCAAATATCTCCATGCTAACATTTGCTAATAAGCACTAAAGGCAAAGTAAAGCGGAGGTTGATGGGGATGTCAGTCCTGCAGGTGTTTGTTCATACAGTGAAAGTCTTCAGACCCTTTTACTTGGAGCTTAAACGTTTGGCCATGTTGCTGTTTAAATTAATTTCTCCCTCATGAATCTACACTCAGTACCCCATAATGCCAAACACTGAAGTAATCAGAGCGTGCGATAAGTGCAGCCTCACAGTGCTGCTGGCGTGACCGTAGCCTTAGTTTTGTTTTCTTAATGCTTTAACTTACAATCACTGCTTTCTCTTTTGCTGTAACACTCGTGAAAACCCCCCCACACTGTGTGAGCATTCAGTTAAAACAGGAAAGCGTGTAACAAAGTTGGCTTTTAATTACCACCCCAATTTTACTGTTTATTCCGCCTGAAATGGATTAGCGTACTTTAACAGCCTGTGAAGCGCAGAACAGTCCTCATATTGTGCGACTCCCTGGGTTGCGTAACCTGGATTTGGGGGAGGTGAATGAGAATATTGACAGCGGTACAACACGGTGCAGAAAATGCCAACAAACAGGGGAGCCCTGCAGCGTTGGAGGGAAAGTGACACCCTCATGGTTACAGCTATAAACTGTTACAGGAAGAAGAAAAGAAAAACAAGGCTTGTCTCTTATGGCTGTCAGATGACTCCCTTTCATCACCAGTACAAAGGCGCTCAATGTGGTGCGGCTTCCTGCAGATCACAAGGCTAATCTCAGCTGCACGCACACTGATCAACAAGAACACACGTCGTACATTTTGATGCGTCTGATTACAGAACTCATCAGGGTGTGTTGCTTGTTTTAA
Source organism: Bovichtus diacanthus (assembly GCA_943590825.1). Lineage (NCBI taxonomy): Eukaryota > Metazoa > Chordata > Actinopteri > Perciformes > Bovichtidae > Bovichtus > Bovichtus diacanthus. The sequence goes on along the minus strand of CALSBV010012213.1, from coordinate 14,921,558 downwards.
ACAATGACGATATTCTGAGACACTGCGCCGGCAGATGTGCAACATTATATTGGTTACTTGAACAGGGAAATCGCCTCCTTATAAGGGCAAATTAGAGTCAAAGACTCAACTGTTTAATTTCATCATGATCATGAATGAGCTGTTCAGAAAATAAAGTCATATTAAGACTATAACATAGGGAATAAGGGGATTTTAAAAATAGTGTTTTATAAAACATGACCTTTTTCAGCTGCATGCACACAAATCAACATGAACACACAACGTGCATTTTATTGTCTCTAAATAAAGATCTCATCAGGATGAATGAACTTGATTGAACTTAGTGTCATCTTTTCAGAGAAATCTGTTCTTTCACTAAAACTATAATATGATCAGTATCACTATAATATATCACTGGATATTAATGGACACATAACCTGTAACCTTTAATATATATATATATATATACAATTGTCACACACACTATATATATATATATATACATAAATGAGTGAGCACAATATACAGTTAATGCATAAACATGTTAAAAGGTTTCACAGGTTTAAAGACATCATTTGCGTCTGGTTTTGTTTTATGAGTCTCCAGCTGGCTGTTTGTTTATCCAGTCAAACAATGTGGGCAGCAGCTGCAGCTTCACCTCCACTACTGTCGACAGATCTCAGTCAGACAACAAGTAAACAAGTCATCACGGTGCAAATCCCACAGTGACCTGACACTAGAGGTCGACAGGAGAGAGGATTACTGGGATACGAAATAGAAAAAAAACTAAACTTGTGGGACTTTTCTCAGATTTTTTTTAAAAACTGTATAGTTGTCTGGCATCTAAAATGCTTATATTATGGCCGATTAATATCTTAATAATTTCCTTGGAAAGAATTATTTATTTGGTGAAACCAATTTCAGGCCAAATTATGAATTTCTTTGACAGAAAAACACGTATATATTCAATAATTTAATATTTTGACCTGGGGATCATTAGGATTCATCCTGTGGGGAACACGAATGTAAGCACGACATTTCATATCAATGCATCCAATATTAGCTGAGATATATCAGTGGTGCACCGACTATTAGACGGACTTCACCTTCCAGAGCCGAGTACAAATGTGGCTAAAAATATATGCGAAACGTCTAAATCTTTCTACGAACGGCGACAGAATAAAAGTAGAGTGGCAGATTAAAAAGATTGTAATCAAGTGCAGTCTCGGAGTCTTTTAAAATAAAGTACCTTCATCACGTTTGGCAGCGTAGTTGTTGCACTTGGATTAGACTTGCAGGCGAACACTGACCGATGCAAATAAACAGTCGGCCTGATCCTAAAATACCAACAACTATCATCCAAAATAAACACGCAAGTAAACCAATTTTCCCATCAGCTGCCAGCTGGCATTTGGACAGTTCAAGTCTCGGGTGTTAATGGTAACAGATGTTTGTTTTCTGACAGACTTCTCTGTTTCGTGTGTGCTGCTGGCTTTACTTAGTACAGAAAGGTGAGTGATTGTCATCATTATGTTTTCTTGCCCTTAGATAGAGGAGAAGATTATTACGACTTCCATGTCTGTGTGGTAAACGTGAAGCTACAGCAGGCAGCCAGTTAGCTTAGCTTAGCATAAAGGCTGGAAACAGAGGGAAACAGCTAGCCTGGACGTAACAAACTCCACCCACCAGCACCTCTAAAGTTCACTAAATAACATGTTGTATCTCGTTTGTTTAATCCAAACAAAAGACAGAAATGTAAAAAAAAAAAGTTTTATGATGTAGTTATAACACCACAAATTGTCATTTTTACATTTCTGTTTCTGTAGTTTACAGATTAAACATACAATATAGAACATATTCATTAGTGAGCTTGAGGCGTAGTTTTTGGCTACACATTGCGACATATCTTTATGCTAAGCTAGGCTAATCGAAGGTGTGAAGGAAAAGACGTGACGACGTGAGTGAGACTGACTCATGATGAGACTCCGTCTGGTTCTTTTTATGATCCAAAAATCCTCTCCGTTTTGGATGTGTCTGGCTCGTCTCCAGTGATTGTACAGCGGCACAACCTTCTTCGCCCAACGCAAGAATCTCAGAGGAATGTGACTGTGGTCAAAACGTGGCAAACTCTCGTGGTTGAGAAGAAGAAGAAGAAGAAGAAGAAGAAGAAGAAGAAGAAGAAGAAGAAGGAGAAGAAGGAGAAGAAAACAAGGAAAGCATTTTTTCTTCCACCCTTTTTTTTTTTTCTAAAAAAAGACAAAAGTCAGGAATTCCTGCAGATCTCCATTGTTTCAATGAATGTATTAATTTCACCCAAATGTATTGGAACATGATGGTGGTGTGTATGGGGATGGTGTGCGGTGATGGAAACTATGAGCGGGGCCGGAGGAGGTGGGGGGGGGGGGGGGGTGCTGAGTCTCCACAAGAAAATGTGTAATCTGAAGGCAACATGACATCACTAACTCAACAAGCCTGAATGACGTGTTTACATGAATCCCAACATATAAAATAGAATGCTACTATATTAAACTTTCTTTAGCAACGTTTGAAGTAAGTTGTGCATCCAAGACAATTCAAGAAACATTAAAGCAAGAGATTGTTTCCTCAAAGGTCTCCTTGTCCTTCTTCTCATAAATCCTACTTGAAAAAACGGGACGGGACGACGCGGGGTGGGACGGGGCGGGGTGGGACGGGGGAGGATGGGGGGCGGAGGGGGGCAGATCCTTATTCACAGTATCAGTTACTCACTTTGGACCCCAGTCAGGCCCCTCACCCCCAATAACATCCACTGTGTCCTCACTCTAAAGAACACCCTTTCTGGTCCATCCGGAATGTGGGGGGTCAAATATTTGGCCTGGAAATATAGACTTTCTACTAAGTAACCCATTATAATGTCTTATATATCGTCAAGATATATTTTACTAAAGCTTTATAGATTCATTATAAGTCATTAATAAGAGCAACTTTTGGCTTGTCAGGCTGTGAAAAAGCCCACTGGTGGCAGGTGTTGTACATACGTTGGTAATATTAATAAATGCTCGATGCTTAATAAATGTTTTCTAACAAGCAATCCAGTCTGCAGTTATATATGTTATTAACACATTAATACATTATTTTAGCTAAGACTCTCTGTAGAGCTGCAACAATTGGTTGACGAATCGATTAGTCGATAGGCAGAAAAATAAGTATTTTGATAATCGATTGAGATTTTCACTGTTTTATATCATATTAAAGAGAATATCTTTGGCTTTTGGACTGACAAAACAAAACATTTAAAGACATACATTGGACTTGAACTGGGCGAGAAACTGGGATGGGGGGGGGGGGGGGTTATAAACGATTAATCGATGAATGTAGATAAGAATCCGCAGATTAATCAGTAATGAGTTAGTTGCAGCCCTTATTCTGTGCAGCACTTTTCTCAACCTGGCAACCCAAACGCATTGTTCTAACTTCCTTTCACTGATCTATAAAGCTTTAGTAAGTTTTTTATTAAACTATGCCATGATTTATGAACCCTGTATTAAGGAACTAAAATAACTAAACACGGTGGAAATCTACATTTAAAATGTATTTGATGCTTAATTAATGCACAAGTGAAAGCAGGTGAGCACAGGAGATCACACCGATGCAAACTCCCCACAACACTCTTTAAATCCACTCATCTACTGTTTCACTTCACACAGCTGTAGCTATAAATCTTCTGAGTGTAAACCTACCTCTCTTTCTGCACCGGCAGCCTCTGGAGATGCTCACAGTCTCTGCAGGATCCTGTCGGCTCGTGCTGCTCTGGTGTGTAAAATGACAGATAATTAAATCCTCCGCGAAACTCCTGCAGCCGCGAGCTGACGGGTTTAAACTGACTGAAGCATCTGGTGCGTAAAAAGCAAACCTTTCCTTTAACTCCGCCCTCTCCTCCTCTGTCT
>CALSBV010012213.1:14847234-14901329 GCA_943590825.1 Bovichtus diacanthus | reverse complement strand
ATATTTAATAATATAGTTTGTCACAAAAAAAAGTTATAGTATGTCATTAAAAAAAGTAATTAAACGGTCATAGTATAGGATGCAATTAAAGTCATAGTTCATCATAAAAATGTAATGTAGTCCGTCACAAAGAAGTCATAGAAAAAGGTGTAGTATAATATACCATTTATAAAAAAACATTAAAATATGTTTGCTTGCTCATTCACATATTCATGTTTCATGTATTCATCTTTCTGCTTTAAAGGCTGTAAACGAGACGTACAAGAAGAACCTTCAGTTGCTGGAGAAGTTCGTGTTGGTGAAGTTCCTGCAGGACACGGTGGTGGATCCTGTCGATACAGAGGTAACGAACACACGCTCCATGAACTCTATACGTGCGTTTCACTGAATATAATGCATCACAAACAGTCTCTTCCTGGTTCTCGCTGCAGTGGTTCGGCTTCCTGAAAACCGGCCAGGCCAAAGAGACTGAAACTCTGCAGGAGAGCGTTCTCTACAAAGAGGTAACGACCATCGGGGGTTTTTCTCTTTAGCCATTATTTATGTATTTAAATCATAAACGTGTTCATCCATTCAGAGGTCTGTCACAAGCGTATATTTTTAGCTAAATCTTCTACTTTGCTGGATATATTTTAACTAGATAAAACTATTTTTTTTTTATTAACATACAGCTCCCATGAGTCTTAAAGTTAAAGGGGCACTCCACCCATTTTACACCAGGTTCAGTGTTCATGGGGAGCAGCTTGTAAAAACTGCTGCATGTCCCTCAACTTCATGGAAATGTAATAAAGCGCTGGAGATTATCTTGGTTTTAGATTAACTGGTCCTATAATCAGTTTTAGATTATTTTTTGACTTCTGCAGTGCTCAGTTTGTGCTATTTAAAGTTGCGTAGTTGGTTGTACATTTCAGCCCTCAGAGGTATAAGCCAAAAAAAAAAAAAAAAAAAGTCCTCTTTTCCGAAACCACTTTAATCAAACTCGATGGAAAACGTCATGAGGTCAATGAAAGATGTGAAGGAGAATTCATGAGTTAGGGAAAAAAAAACAACCGCGGTGCAGAAAGAATTCCACTGCACTTGCAGACTTGTCTTTTTGCTGAAAGGAAGCATTGACAATACTTTTCTTAGCATTTAGAGAATTTGACCAGCTTTTATCACGGCTGCCACGTAGATACTTCCAGGTCATTTCACTCAGTTGAGAACCTTCCTGAACAAAAAAGAAAAGAAACGCTACTCGTCCTACACAAAGTTCTGTTATGTTTCTGAAGATGACGTTTGTTCACACGCAGGATCGTCTGGGCCTGGCAGCGATGGACAAAGCTGGAAAACTGACTTTTCTGGCATCCAACGGAGACCACCTGCAGTTCACCAGAGAGTGGTTCGACGCAAACCTGCTGCCTTTATTACAATAACACACATCCAGCCAGTCATCTCAGTAAATATATCAGCCTTCAGCTATTGTTTAAGAGCAATATAATGCAAGAGTCAAAGCTTAAGAACTTGGGCGAGGATGCACAATTCATTCCTTTTGCACTGACCATTTGTAGCATGTTGATGTTTTCACGTTAATCACTTTAAATATTTGGATTATTACTGTTATTTTCACTGAGAGTTGTTCTGATGAGGTCAGATTGTTTTAAGAAATGTTTGATTCACGCTTTTAAATTGTTTTTTTATGTACGTCATTTAACTGCCTCGGTAAAGATCCCATGTTTAATCCAATAAAGACAAACAAAAACATTTATTGCAACATTTTTTTTAATGATGTCTCCAGTACTAATGAGCAGAATTCAGATTTTTGGACCCAGAAAAAAAAAAAATGTGAAAAGAAAGAGACAATATAAAAGAAAATTCAGCAAAGAGCTGAAGATAACCAAAGAGCGGCGACACGAGCGAGTGGAGAGACGTTGATGGTCAGGCTGATATTTTAAGACTTGATTATCAATATCTATACAGATCATTTATTATCAGCAGATACTTCCAATCTAGAGACTGAGGTGAAGCATTTTACAATCAATGATTATGTCCTTCAGTCTCTTCCACTCTGCCGCAAACTTTTTCCTACATGCCTCCTTAATATGGAATGTTTTTTTTTTTTTTTTTTTTTTTTTTAAGTATTCGGGAATGTCCTATGTAGGTTTAAGGGAAAGCACATGGAATGATAATTTTCCTGCTATTTTAATTGTTCCAACATCACCCAGATGAAGTTTCATGCTGTGCACACAACTTGTTTTTACTCCTATTTGTGCTCAAGAGCGCTGACTTTTTTTATTTTTATTCTTTTTTTAACATTGTAATCCACTATGAATGTTAATATTATTACAGTCATCAGCGGAGGTGATAAGGATGCCATTATCCTCTTTGTTTGACAAGTGCTTCACCTGTGAATTGCATATAATGGAACAGAAACAGGCCACAAGTTTAAAAAAACACCAGCCCCTCCTGACCAGGAAGAGGAGAAAGAGCCTGAAGCATCCTGCTAGTGGAGCCTGATTGCTTGTGTTGCAGAGGAATTAATATCCCTGTTCCCATGTTGGCTATTCTACATGTTAAATTTAGCTTAGCATTATCCAAATAGATAAAACATATCATACAGAGCATCCAAGCTATTGGCAAAACTCAATGTTTTTTTTGAAAAGTGCTCACAGGGAAAACCAATTTGAACGACAAGCCGCTCCCTGCTGATTGGCTGGAGGATTTTGCTCCAGATAAAAGTGAGCAGTCCTCTCATTGGCTGATGGAAGGGACAGCTTAAGCTGTGATTGGCTGATAAAAAGGGAGGGAGGTAAAACGCACGCAACGAGGTCCAAATCTCAGTCTACAGTGTGAGCGTTAGCTGGTGGGGGCGGTAGATCAGTCAGGAAGGCATTTGCAAAAAAAAAAAAAAAAAAAGGGGGTGGGATGGTGTCGAGGAGGGGTCGCCATGTCACATGCTGCCCCCGTCTATCCGGCGATCTCTGTTGATGTGGTAACGAGCTTCTTGCCGTCCCAGACGGTCTTGAACTGCTCAGGAACAGGGAGCTCCGTCTGAGCGAGGAGAGAGAAGTCACGTTGAAAACTGTTTTATATGCTCGTGCAGAAAGGACGAGGCTGGCATTTCTTATTTATAGTCAACAAAACCCATGAAAACAATTATTTATCGTCAACAAAACCCATGAAAACAATTATTTATCGTCAACAAAACCCATGAAAAAAAACACAAATGTTACCATCTAGCAACATTTTCGAGCTTCCCTACTCCCAAACTCATTGGTTTCTACAAAAATAGTTTTATTTTCCAACATATCTGGACACTAGTTTTAAAAAGGTTGTTCAACCAGGAGGAAATAATGCAACAGTTAGTTCGCAGCTGTGGATTGATGCACATTAGTCACTACTGAGTATTTATGGCAGCAGGAAGATGCATCTATGGTTGATTCAAAAATAAAACTACAGTCCCCTTCATGACGCGTTAACGTTTTTGGGTCAACAATGGAGCTCTATGGCACAGAAGACGCTACAAACACAACACTCGTTAGTCGATCAATGATCGGTTTTGGTCTTTGCATGAGATGTGTTGACAATAAACAAAATGTAATATCACCACACTTTTAAATGTTCCCTCCTGAAAGGATACTTACGAATTCTCCGTCTTTGTTGGGTACCAGGACGTTCATCTCCGAGCTCTTGGCGCTGACGATCTCACAGCTCAGGGAGTCTTGGCTCAGGTAGACGTGGCAACCGTCCGTCTTGTTGATGGAGATAGTGGGGACCTTACCCATGACCTGGATACAAAACAAGGCAACAAAACGCATGTAATGGCTGCTGTTTGTAAGAAGAGTTAGATTCATTTCTGATAGGACACATTTCTCTGCACTGCTCTGTGGTTACAGACTGAGCAGCTTGCCATGTGTGACTGCATGAATATAAAGCAGGGTGTTCATGAAAAATGCATCAATCTTCAGGAAAAAAAAAAAAACACTCAGAGTGGCAGGACAGCAGAAATGATTGTGTGACACGAAACAAAGACAGTGGGCAGGACTCCAATAACACCACACGTCAGTCTGCTGAGCGACAGGATTCCTCGTGTCCGTCTCTTCAGAACAGCCTCGTTATTTCACCGTTTGTTTTTTTACACACCTGGATCTTGACATCCTTGCAGTTGATGATCTCTATGATGCCCACGACATGATCAAACACCAGGCCCAGTTTCTTACAGTTGTCTGATGGACAAACAAAAATATTTAGAAAACAGAAGCATGGTAAATATGGTAAATAGGTAAGACCCGTTCTACCCACCATCACATTTTGTATTGGTATTTAAGATAAATGAGCAGTTTGACAAATGCTTGTACAATAACGAGCTTATTTTAAAAAGACATATGCAATTGGTTATGTCAATTTTCTCCAGCATTATTTTATTATTATTAAAACGTACAAACAAATTAGGTATTGGACGTTGCAGAATTGTTTACAGATCAAATGAACGCATCCCCTCCTACAATACAATGTTTAGACCTTGAATATCAGAAGCTACATTTAAGAAGTTTTAAGACTGAGGATGCACAGGGATCCTGTTCTTACCAGCAGATAAAAGTTACATTTATACTGAAGAAAAGATAAAAGTCAGGATGATTCTAAGACAAGTTCTTGTGATTTCTAAGCTGATTTATTCATTTAAAACCTGAGTGAGTTTAACTACCTCAGTTTGGTTCTTACCTAAAGTGATGGAGTTGATTTTGCCCTTGACCTGCAGGGTGGTCTTGTTACACTTGTAAGCATAAACCACTTGTTTCAGCTCAGTGTCGCTGATCACCAGGTCCTGCACTCCCTCCTGGTTCTCCTGCAGAGGGCAAAAACAAAAAGTGTGAACAAGAAAATAGAGCGAAAAGAGTTGATGAAACAATATGAAGTGGAGTTACTATAAAAAGGCTCTGAACATTTTCTATAAACAGTTCAGGTTCAATCATTCTGGGAGTCTGATAAGCTGCTGCATAAACAAATAACTCCAGTCAAAAGCCACAGAAACAACAAGGCTGCTCCTCTTTTCAGTTACAGGGATAACCCACTCAAAGCAACAACTTACCACTTTCCACTTCTTCCCATCCAGCTCAAACACAGGGGGCAGCGTGCGGGTCGGGGGGGCCGACACGGCAGGTCGAGGAGCGGGGGAGGCGAACGGCTTCGGCCCGGTGCGTATCGGAGCAGAACCCCTCAGGTTAGGGTTCTTGTGGGTCTTCTCGTCGTCTTTCACATGCTTCAGGCCTGGAGAGATCAAGGGAAGATGTTCTACTGTAGGACTTGCAGTATGATCTCCAAAACCACTAAAACTATTGAGAACTATTTCACTTGTTACTACACTTCAAATACCCGACATATAGTTACATTAAAGAACTGAACTTATAAAATATGATCTGAATTGTTGAAGATTCAACTAAAGAACTAAGAACAGACTGAAATTTAAAGGAGCAGCTGCTCTGATGCGGGTCACCTACCACTGGTGATGTTTGAGCCCTTGTTGATGGCGGCGAACAAAGCGTTACGCGTGTCAGGACCGCCATCGCCGCCGCCGCCACCACCGCCGCCGCAGTCCATGGGGGGAGGAGGAGGTCCGGGGGGAGGTGGGGGAGGACAGCCACCAGCCGGAGCCCTCGGGGGAGCTGCAGAGGACGAAGCTACGGGACCCTGAGGTGACAAAGTCAGAAATATTGTAACTGAAGTGCACAGCATACGATTCAACCACATGTTCTAACATTTGTGCTCAGAAAAAGTGACAAAAACCTGAAATCAAAACCACATATCAGTGAAATAAGATACAAGTAAAAACATGTTTCACTTATACTACTGCTTTGAATAAGATTAAAAGCTAATTTATTAAGATTATACGGATTTAAAACTACTTTAAATTGGTAAAGAGTAGATCCTGGATGTCTGCAGTGCAGAGACAGAGGGTAGGAATAATACTAAATATTAATGGTCATTGAATAATATGTAAGATGAAGCAACATATATGATTCAGTAGGGTTGAGTATGGGGGGTTATGTCATACGTGAAATGCCAGCATGGACGAATTAGTGTCAAAGAAAAACGTAACTTCTTGTATTTTGGGGATAATATTATTGGAGGGAGCTTTGAAATAGTCAAACAAATTAAATTCCTTCCCAGAACATACATGTGCTAAATCATTTGAGCACTGCTCTTAAAAAGAAGGAACTTGATAAATATGGTCTTATTTATAGAACTTTTTTACATCGACTCTTAAGTGTTATTCTGATGAGACTGACGCTCTTGCTCCAGGTCAGCCCGGTGGTGTGGTGCTGTTTGATGTAGCTTTGCAGCTCAGTCCAGATGGAGACGTAGGCCTTAACCCAGTCCACGTGTACCTTGTCCCTGTGAAGAAGAGATGGACACAGGCATTTAAATCTCACCATTTTAAGTTTCTTTTCCCCCCTCTCTAGCAATTTATTGTTCCCTTTTGCTATTCTCTGAGGCCCACAGGAAAACAGACAATGCATGCGACCCAGAACAGGAGATTTACGACTTAAAAATAGAACATTTTCTAACCCACATTAACCACCAAATGCAGATCTCGTACTGTATAAACTGACATTTTGTACACAGCTCAGACACATTTTTAATAAACGCCGTTTCTGTGCAACTGCTCAGCACAAACAGACTTTAGTGTCATTAACTTAACTTCTACTTTCTAACGTGACTGTAACTCTGCTCGTAATCACGAATGCTTTTAATTTAGGTCTAAATTCAGGAAGTCTGGCGGCAGCGTGTCGTGTTGCAACGCTGACTCAGTAAAACTGAACTTTACAAAAAAAAAAAAAAAAGAGCCCAGAGGAAGGAAAGATGGACGACAGATGGGTTGAGCAAACTGCTTGGCTGCATATGAAACTTCAGCTGAACCTTTTTAGTTATCAGAAGTTACATTTCAAAAACAAATGACGCTGTTAAACCCCCCCTTGAAAAACTACATTGTTCTGTACATCTGAATGAGTGAGGACAGCTTTACTTACTTCTCTTTGTAGTCCTTGAGCACACGGTTGGTGTAGAACATGGCGGCATCCTGCATCTCTTTAACAAAGGGGCATGGCTTAGGGGCCTGTGACACAAAGACAAAAAAAAAAAAAAAAGGTTAACACCATGAGATTAAATTAAATGTTTGAAATTTTGGGGAAATACTCATTTGCTTTTTTTGTGGAAGTTTGGAGACTTTAAAAAAAAGACGTCTGTACACTAAATATTAAGCTACAACCAAAGAACAGTTAGCTTAACATAAAGACTGGAAGCGGGGGGAAACAGTTAGCCTGGTTCTGTTAAAAAAAAAAAAAAAAGGGACAAAATGCATTTACATTTTGTTTGTCAGAATCAAAACACACAAGATATCAAGAGTTAATTAGTGAGCATTAGGTAAGCATTGTTATCGTTGGACAGAGCCAGGCTAGCTGTTTCCCTCCGTTTGCAGTCTTTCTGCTAAGCTAAGCTAAGCTAAGCTAAGCAAAGCAAAGCAAAGCAAAGCAAAGCAAAGCAAAGCAAAGCAAAGCAAAGCAAAGCTAAGATAAGCAAAGATAAGCAAAGATAAGCAGCTTCTCATCCAACGTACAAACTTGAGATTTTCAAACACTTGGCAACAAATCAGATTCATGCATTTCCAAAAAAGAACTATTCCTTTAAATTGAGCACTACAGTGTAAAACAAGTGAGTGGTAAAATAATAATTCAAAAAAATGTATTCAGTTCAAGTGCGTGATGAGATCCTGAAGATATTAGAGTAGGCGTACAAAAGGATAAATGCAGCCATTATTTGTATTTGAACCCTGGTGTATTATTCATGAGACTCAAGACAACAACAAACAAAGAGTTAATCATCTGAACTGTAACAGTGAAGCTCTGTTGCTGGTGGCCTCGTGTCGGCCAAAAAACTGTCGCTCAGCAGACAGTGATGACAGAATCAAAGAGCGGCTTCATTCCAGCCATTATACACTCATTTATCTGCCCACACACGCACACAGTCACTCTCTGTAACGCACAACAACAGTCCCGGAAAGCTTCCCTTTCCCATCCCCAGTCTCACCATGGCGACCCATCCGAGGGCAGGCACGCTCTCGCTCACGGCAGAAAGGTGGTTGAACAGTGGCGAGGTGCGGTTCTGCTCGCGGAAGGCCTGCACCTGCTGGATCGCTGCGGACACCGGCTGCAGGAGAGTCGTCAAAACTGCCTGAACAGGAAAAAAGACGACAAAGTTTCAGTTAAGTTTAGATTTTTAGAGTCAGGTGACTTTGTTACAAAATAAAAGTTCTATTACAAAAAAAAATTTGTTTTTCTTCTAAATCTCCCGATTAAAAGTTGATTTTATATTTGTGAATCAACAAATTCACAATCATGGAAGAGGAAATTAAACACGCTACACGATGCTAACTATGCCAACAGCAGGATCAGTTATACAGTAGCTATAAAAGTAGAGATTTGTTCTCAGCCTTCGAAAGGGGGGAGCCAGCGGTCGAGCTCAGCCCTTCTGCAAACTGAGGTCGATCTGGCACCGGAATGAGATTGGAAGACCACGATAGAGGAAGTCCAGTCACTTTGCAGTGCGGCCAACAAACTTCAAGTCCAATGCCGAACTAAACGAAACCTACGCTGCAGATATCTAAAGGCAGGGCACCCGTTTACCCTTTGCATCAAGTATAAATACAGCTGGAAGATTCAACAGTAAGTCGGTAAATATATAATAATATAAACATAATAGATATAATGGGAAACAAGGAGAACACCATGACAGACAATAGAGTCAGGGCTGCAGGGATTAAAGACTAGAGGCGAGCAGAATGAATTATTCAACCTGCTGAAATTGATTAATCAATGCTGTTTAGTTAACTGAGACAATTAAGTGACCGAGCAATTACGAAGTGTGATTAACTCACATCAGAGGGCTTCTGGGAGGAGGAGGCTGTGATGAGCAGTTTCCTCTGACAGGAGAATGCGTACTTCATCTTGTCTGCCTGCAGGGGAAGAGAGAGGACATTTAGATCAAAATATCTGAACAGGACCGAAGAACAAACTGTCATTCTGGTGTTTTCACGCTTTTCACCTTTTACTAACAATTACAAACGAACGACAAACATGCACGCGCCACTCAAACAAGACTCAAGTCTCGCCAAGTCATTTTCATACCATAACTTTAAAAATAAGTAGATTTATAAAGTGTCGGAGTGAGAGAACTTACTGTACAGTAACGTGTACAGAAATTACAACTTTTCACACTCCATTTTTAAAAAAATCTAAACTAACTTACAAGTTTCTGGACGTCGCCGCCGATCTTCTGGCTGAGGGAGAGGTACAGAGCCAAGGGGCCGCTGACGATTGCGTCAAAGGCCTCGACGTACGCCGATACAGCTACAGAGAAGAAGAACAAGGCATACAAATGCATTTAAAAAACACTTTAAAATATTTATATATAGACAAAAGAACAGACGAAGAAATCAAAGTTATAGTGCAGCTAGAATACAGCGATGCATATCCCCAGAATCAAAGAGTTAAGAGTTGTTAATTTAAGATCATGAGGGAAGATCATCTCATATCATTTGGTATTAGGTCTATAACTAGTTAGTATTTGGAAGCATGAAAAGGTGCATCACTAGCTCCTAAAAGGTGTCACAGGAGTGAAATTTATTTCCGTGCACCAGTAGTATTCTTGTTAACTACTTGATGAAGAAAGATAGTCAAATATCTTTTTTGCTACATTGCCGGGGAAAAAAAAAAAAATGGAAACTCATATCAGGGGTTTGTTTGTGTTTGAGGAGAAGCTGTCGCAGCACTAATGTGAGATTTGCATGAACAGTTGTGAAAGAAAAAAAATCCCAAAAGCTCCCCTTAGGCATCTACATGCAAGTACTTGATTGATTTATCGGACTAATGCATACTTTAAGTCGACTTTAATATCTCACTCAGACACGTTTAGCAGATGTCTCATAATCACAGGTGGAATTATTCCATAATAATGGATCTTGATAATTTACCTCCACCAGCAGAATCTCCATCGTTGCCTCCAGGGCCTGACATCGACTCCAGGCGACCCACCGCCACCTCCAGCCGCTGCACCAGACTCGCCAACTCAGCCATACCTGTGGAGGAGGGCGCAAACAATGGAGGAATCAAGCAGGAGCGAGACGGCACAATGGTTCCCAGTCACACCATAAAGCATTTTTGCCTTTGCGATTGTACCCGTGTTTACGTTTTAATCATCAAGACACAGAACTTTCTGTTCCAGTAGTCCTCTAATTGGGGACTGAATTACTCCTGGGACACAAAGGGAAAGCAATTACAGCAATTAAAAATCAGCTGCTTTGGTAGAATAACAAACAGCAGTGCTTTGGATGCTGGGCATGGTTGATTTTATCCTGCGAGGCTTGGTGGAAGCAGGCCAATGCGTCAACGCCCACAATCAGATATCACGCTGTCCCAGATGAAAGTTTATATTTCTTTTTTAAAGAAACATGATGTCTTGGGACTTCAACCCAAAACAGTGATCTTACATTGCACAGTTAAACACATCCACTGACAGCAGAGTTTAAACATTTTATTGCTCACTCTTGCGTGACGTTTTACATTCTAGGGCTGCAATTAACAATGTTATGATCAATTAACCTGCAGATTATGTCCTCGCCTTATCTATTAATCTTTTTTTTCTATATAAAATGTCAGAAAGTTGTTGAAAATGCTTGTTGTACATGTCCTACAGTCGAAGGTAGCGTGTTAAAAATGTCTCGCCTGTCCAAGTAACGGTGCAAAACCCAAAGAGATTTCATTTACTATTGTGAATGACAAAGAAAAGCATCACGTAAACAATCAACTCTCATTAGTGTGACACAGATCGTGACCAGGATTTAATTACAAAAGATGCACCGAGCCATTTTGGCTTGAGACTCATTAAAAACGACTGCTTCTGTCTACTTTTTACCTCGTGTGCAGCTTTGTCAGTCAGTACGTTCTGACCTGGTGATTTATTACTGGATTTCTTTCGTATTGTCGAAATATTAGTTGTTTTTAATAAATAAATTTCAAAAAAAAAAAAAAAAAAAAGGTCTGAAGGTAAAACCCAGAAGTCATAAAATAAAGACATGATTAAATTATGTTTGTGTAGCAGAAATGTCTGAGTTTCATCAGACGTTTGTGCACACCAGGTTATAGTGAAAGGCTTGATCCTATGTTGACCGCACAGACAGAGGCCTTCAGAATTTGAATAAATAGACCCAAAAAAATCTTAATGTAATTTGTGACAGACACTGAATTCCACCTTTAGAGTGGTTGAGTAACGAAAAGGAAGAACAGTCGTGTTGGTAAACAGGTCAGGACTTGCTGAGTAAAAAGGTATGTCGATCATAACAAGTCCCTGCGGACTCTCTGCAGAGAGCAGATCTGCCCTGTTATCCCAACTATGTCATTTGCAAAGTTGTTTCACAGCAAAACATTCCCAAACTTTATAAAAAAAAATAAAAAAAAAGGCCAGCAGCTACAGTTTAAAGTTAAGGAGACACTTGCAGAGCAAAAAAAGATGGCACTCGTTCAGATAAAACAGAAGTGAATGTGTGCCAACATGAAATTATCCTAACTTACCCCTTTAAGTACATGATTAACCAACTTCCATCCAAGTCTAGCATAATCCTACACGGATACACACAACTAATGAGAAAGGCTAACATTACATAAGACGTCTGTAACCGGACGCCGCCTTTGCCTGTGTGACTGAGCGCCTCCAGTCTCAGGTACTTCCACCTGGCAGACGGGGACAGGAGGCACACGGCCCACTCTCACTAATGAGGCCACACAAGGAAAACCTGACAGTGTCACTTTCTCTACACCGGGACGGACTAAATCTTTAGATATTCAGTGACTGAGATAGCGGTCCACATTTTTGACTGTGAAGCTCAGGGCAAACCTGAAGGCCTTTTATTAATACGGGAGGGAAAGGTGGTAGAAACGAGTAGGGCTGGATATCAAACGTCAACACTAGAGCTGCAAAATAGAAAATAAGCAGCAGGTCAGATCACTCCTGATCAAAGATGCTGATTTTACATGGTTTTATTTATTTATTTAGGCAAGGTTCACGTGCGTCGAAAACATTTCAAATCAAAAGAGATTAAATTTATAATTATATATAAAATGTTAAAAGTACCAGACATGCAATGCAAGCGTTTGGTACAAAGATGGTCAGATAAAATAAAAATAACCTTGTTTACTTATTGTTGGATCAGACGGCTGCAGAATTAAAATGGAAATGTTGCCAATTTTCCTGCATTCATTTCTCTTTACCAAATCTCAGGTATTATACTGGCACTAAAAATACAGGCCTTTATTAAAAGTATAAAACCTAAAAAAGGAGATTTAATGTTTTCTCCATTTTATTTTAAAAGGCATGCTGGAAAAGTTGTTAGATCATATCACTCAACTTTCCTACTGATCAATATTAATATTAATATTAAATCATATTGTTGTAAGCAGTATAATGGCACATTAAAGCCCCATTGGGCGAGGCAGGTTATACATTACATCAGCTCTAAAGTGAATTCATAACTGTAGGGCAGTGTATTCAGCTATAAATATCACCCAATAAGTTGCTACGGTAGGAGACGTGGTGAAACTTGTCACACTTAAGACTGAATCACTCATCATGGCCAACAAAGAACTACTCATAGCGCAGATATGGACACAAAATGCTTGAACTTCCCTTTTTCTGCCTCGGTCATTCAGAGAGTTGTAAATTAATATCTCCACAATGTTTGGAGATAAAATTAGATCATAGCAGGACACACACCCTTACTACCCTTGACCTAAAAGCCTGAATGTTCAGCGTTTACGGTGCATCTGCAGATACCACAGTTCAACTATTACACTTCCTGGTCTCAGGTGAGAGATGACTCACCGGCAATACAGGAAGGGAGCGGCCGTTAAAAAAGGTGTATGTGGGTGCAAAAACAAGAACCTACATTTGAAAGTTGCTAAAATACCAAGAAAAGAAAAAAGTACCGTAGATCGCAGAGTGTTTATAACAACACTAACAAAGTCCTTCCGGTTCTGCTACATCAGTTTAGATGCTGGGAAACATTTCCTAAAGTGCACTTAAGTAAAGTCACCACATATGTTTAGGCCAAGTGCTGACCACCAAGGAAACTCCAGTGTCAAGGAAACAACTTTCCAGAGACGAGAGCAGATATAGCAATGACTCAAGACAGGGAACCAGGCCTTTCATAACATTTTCCTTGGATTCAAGAATGATAAAAAAAAGGGCAAAACTTGGGCTTAACCGCAACTTCAGAGGTGGAGGAACCAGAGTGTTTAACAACCTTTAACTAGGAATTTAGTTAAAAGGGTCAGATGTCCATCAGCTTGGGCCCTTATATAGTTAAAAGGGTAAGTCTGGTGATAATACTTTACTTATCGTCAACAAATCCCATAAAAATGACCAAACATGGATTGATCCTTCTAATAACTCTGTGTCACAGCTGATAAGTTCCCAAGAAATGCACTATTTATTTAGTTAGTTTGAGTAATGTTTTCTATAAAATTACAAAGCCCAGCTACTGTAAGAAATTACTGAGCCTCAGGGTTAAGTTAAAAATGAAAACTACATTTTTGTGACTAGTTTGTTGCCACAGACAGTAGAGAAATCAGGAAGCATTGAGAAACAGAATTCAGTTTTGACTCAAAAAAAAAGACAAATATTTTAAGTAACACAGTATGACATCTGCAAAGCAGTTTAATGCATGAATCACATGTTTTAATGGCAGCCATGGAATCAACATGAGTGAATTGAAGATCTGTGGTGTTTGTTTCCAGAAGGGCGTGTGCCACTTATTTCCTTTGGCAAACTGGTATAAAAGGAGTTTTAATTTATGTTAAGACAAATCAAGATCCCCTGATCTATAGAGGGATGCATTTACATACACTTATTCTACATTATAGCTCTAGTTGGTCGTCCTTCAATATATAAAAACATCATGCATAGACCTACTTTTGTAGACATATGGCACAAATGTTGTGCATATTGCATAAAGCACCATCAGCATGCGGGGACAGTGAAGTAGGTTAGGTCTGTGTGAGGGTTTCTCTGCCTCGGGACAAGACGTTCAGACATAAAGAAGGGAGTTTGCGTTGCAGTTTCTGTCCATTTGGAAGGTATAAAACAAAAAAAACACAAAATCTTTTATTCGTCTCAGATGCAGGTAAGCAAGCAAAACAATGGCGGCGAGTTCTAACCCGTCTGAACTGTCCTGCGTCGGTGGGCTCACGGCTCCGACGAATCAAAGCCGCTGATGTTAATGCGATCAGGGTTGGAAGTAACGGATTACATGTAATTGGAATTACGTAATCAGACTACAATTAAAAATATAAAATCAGACTAAGATTACATTTGGAAAACAAAATGCAATTAGATTCGTTACAGTGTTAAAATATGGCAATTTTAAAATGACGAAGCTTTTTTCATGATAACCAATGTTGTTAACTCATGAAGCGTGTCGGACATACAGGGTTTAGCAAATTATGTCCCTCCTCTAAGTTTGCCAGTTTAGTTAATAGTGACTTAACTTATTTGATTTTTGATTTTTTACTTTATTGATAGGGAGAGAGGACATGCAGCGAGCCGGATTCGAGCCCGGGCCGCCCTAGAACATGGGGCCCCCGGGGTGTCCCCTAACATTTAAAGATAATTTATAGATTATGGAGTTTTTAATTCCTTTTTATTTATAATGAAGGTTGAAAATGAAGATAAAAGTGTACATCTTGTGTTACGAGAGCAAAGTCCTCTATGTGGATTTGATTTATAAAAACAGTAGCAGAAACTCAGACATGAAACAGCACCCCACATGTTAAAGAACACACACTGTACACCTGTACTCAGGGCCAGCACTGTTTTTATACGGCTCATTTGCTTTAACTAACTGTAAATGTTGAATATGCAAAACTGCATTTGCATTGAAAAGGTTTTGAGATGTTTTTAAAAAAAAAAAAGAAAAAAAATCATATTTGTGCAACTCAAAAAAAGTGTAATCCAATGGATTGAGTTACTGATTAAAGACTGAGATGTAATTTGTACTGAGTAACTGTAGGTTTGGAAGTACTGTGCCCTAACCAGCCAAGGATGCTAACGCTAGCTAGCAGAGCCGGTGGGGTGTTGCGTGGAATTCTGTGTCCCCAAGAAGTTCAGTCCCCCGGAAGAGACAAACCCCTTCAAGTCAAGCCTCAGTTGAACACGAGAAGTCGAACATACATTGTGACAGCTCGAGTTTCAACAGAGTCAACATGTGTTTCCGTAAATAACGTTATCTGTTTCTGAAACAGCAGTTTCATGGATGAGGAAGCAGTGTGCACAGCTTACACGATGTGTCACAAAAACATCGGCGACAACGAGAGAGCTAAAGCAACAACCGACACACCGTTTGTTCGACACACTCGGGCTAAGTTAGTTAGAGTTTAACCTGTTTTTAGCCCAAGTGGAGTCCGTTATTCCTCCTCCCTGTGGCGGACTGTCCGCTGTCTTGTTTCGGCATTTCCTGAATTTCTTTTTTTCCTCACACACCCCTCCCTGTGTTAGCTAATGTTGCCTCAGACAGCATGAAAAAAAAAAAAGAAGTTTCTACATCCCGGCGAGCCGACGTCCATTATCCCAGAAAGAAGAAGTTAGAAGAAGGTTAAAAAACATGTAAATACTGTTTGTATGTCAGTCAATGGGTAAGCGTTGGATTTCGCAGCTAACAGCATAGCAGCCTCGGCTAGCCGGGTGAGTTAGCATCACACCGATTTTAATAAATAATTTCTGAATGATTCGCTGCAGCGGTAACGAGGAAGCGGCGACGCGCTGGTGGCTCTTTTTTTCTTAAATTGTTACGCTATAGCAAAACCGCACATCCAAACATCTGCATGCATCTTACCTGCGAAACGGGTCAAGCAGTGATTTGGTCCTTTATGTCGCCGTGGGAGTGTGCAGGCTTGCAGCAGGGCAGACTGAGCTTCGTCTTTTTCTTCCTGTATGTCGGTGAATTTACCCAGCTGTCACCGCGCAGCGTTTCCGCCCTTGTTCGCGCAACTAATTCCTTTCCCATATAAGGAGTGTGAGAGGCAGAGGGCAGGAAAAAAAAAAGAAAAAAAAAAAAAGACGAAACAACCGCTTTCCTTCCTCTCATGATATATCTGAAGGCTATGCACCAGAGATATGGCATTTATTTTTTCTTAAAATTGCATCCAGAAGAAAAAGAATCACATAAATGCGCATGTATCTGCAGGCACGTTCATGTAATGTAATGTGCAGGGAGCATTAATGCTGCAGGGAGTAGCTCAGTGTTGCATGCTTCTGCTGCTCTGTCGTGCTTCAACATGTTTGCTGGGCTGTCCTGGCCTCTGGTGTGACGATGCATGTGACTGACTCAACTCAAACTAGAGTTTTGAGTCTTTTTTTTTGCCCTTCATGTAATGTCTCACATGATGAACATCTGCAAGCAAGCAAGATTAATGACAATTTCCATGCTCAAATGAATCTTTTCCACGCACACAGTTTGGGGACCCAACTAATAATTAATTGTAGTATTAATCAGATAATCATTTAGTCTGTAAAAAAAAAAATCAGAAAATAGTGCCGATCACAATTAAGGCAATTTCAAAATGCTTATTTTTCTCCAAGAACAATCTAAAATCAATTTATAATTGTTTAAAAAAAAAGAAAAGCAGCACATCTTTACATTTTGAGGAACACACACAAATGTAAATGTTGCACAAATACAAAAATGTCTAGCATTTTTGCTTTAAAAAAAAAAAATGACTTATACGATTTATCAAAATTATTGAAATAGTTTTTTCTGTCGTTTAATTAATTGATTAACCCGATGAATTGTTACAGCCCTATTTTGATTATTTCATGTTGCAAACAAAGAAAAGTGAAATACTTGGAAAGGAGGAGGAATAAACCTTAAGAGGTCAAAAAAATATTAATAAGTGTTATTTAAATCTTTACATTGTCTGACATGTCACATGTCCTACCTTCACCCTCCCACAGTCACCCATATCAAATATTGATTGACCTCTGCTTCCTCATGAGGTGAAATAACATAACTTAAGAGACATTCTTTCACCGTCAATCGGTATGGACGGCATCATCTCACAAATAATGGAGCAGGAAAAGAAAACCACCGAGGTTAATGGGCTCATAAAAGTCAGTGAGAAAACAAACTATGAGGGAGACGTGTGAATGCGATGATGCCTCATATCAGCCGTCAATGCTGAAGTTAGGTGATCAATAGTAAGTGAGTAATGTGGGGTTGGGGTGTTTAGTTGTATAGTACACTACTTTCAATATACAAAACCATATAAATAATGTTACGCTACAAGAATATTAATGTTAGATTCCTTAAGGCGCAATAACAGACAAAGCATCATCCTACAGTCAACGCCTGGTGACATAACTTGCATCCATACTCTGAAACAAGAGCTCGCAGTCATGTTCTCAGCTAATCGTTAACATCTTAAACATTACAGGTGACATAAAATTCACAGGAAAATATTCACTCACATTTTAATCTTTCAAGGGGACACAAGACGTGGAGAAAACCCTCAGTGGTGAGCTACAGGTCAACACTGCGTCATCTTTGCCAGAGGATTTCACCAGAAGAGAATAAAGCAAGAAACAAGCACATATCTGTCCAAAACCCCCAAAACAAACTGAAGCTTTTTATTTTTAATTTACAGATTATCCAGTTGCATCAGGTCTGGTCACATAAAGGGAAAGAAGAGGGTACATCCTTCACTAAAAGCTTGTCTAAAACATCTTAAATTAAACTCCCTTCATTTACCAGTTGCTCCTTATTTTCTTTGTCTGCCTTCACAGTGGACTCTGTCAGAGTCGAGGTCAATTCACTTACTTCTATAAATCCCAAAAGTGACAAATGTTGTATGCGTAATCCAAAAGCCATTTCCAATAATGTGCAAAAAACATGGGAAGGATAAGACATTATTTTTAAAAAGTGTTGCAAAAGATGACATTTCACAGAGTTGGCACTTGGGTGCACCATGATTTTAGGTTGCCTCACACAAGTTTCCAAAAGAAGGCCCGATTAATTCAGCAAATTCCAATAAAATCTATTTCTTAAATATCTCCTCCGTGGCCTGATGTGCCCCGGGAGCTTAAAAACCAAACTAGTGCAGCAGAACTGACATCAGCATGAGATGATTTAACAGCACGAAAGACATTTGTTTCTGTAAATTAAATGAAATGATTGCTGATTTAACATTCAACAGAAATAACAAAAGAAAAAGTGACTCAATTTGTGGATTTACAGGCCAGTTTCACATGCAAGGGAATCATTTGGTTAAAGTTTTCGCTCAGTGCAGAAACACCCGTCGCATAATATCCACAGAAGAAACGGATGCATGGATCTTCTGTGTGCCTTCCTTTGTTTCTGTTGCATTTATGGCAAAACATCCCTCAGATTAACTTTATATTTACCCTCTTGTCTTATTTGTTGGACGACATAATTAGTTTTCAACAGTTTCAGCGAGACCGGTTTGAATGTTTAACTTTCGTCATGCAGATGGCCTTGTGTTTTTTGTGCAATTTTAATAATTGCCAAATTAAACTAACTGAATATTTGCTAAAAGAAAAGCAAGGATTAATGTGCTCTTCCTCTTTGGGGCCAAACAGATTATAATAGGTTGCTGCACAGAAACTGCAAAATTACCTCACGGGATTAAAAATGTGAAAGTCTTAGTTTGCCACATTCAGCTTACACCATCCTTTTTATGTCGCGCCTACAGGTACGTTAAAATTACTGAGGTGCTTCTGGACTTGAGCTACATTCACGGTTGCTAAAATATATCTTTTCCTTTTATCTTCAAAGTCAAAGTCAAGGATATTAAATATTTTATACATTTTGAATGCATTCAAGTCCTGTTTTTTAATTTTTTTATGGCTGAACCTTTCCAACTTTAACCATTACAGAGCTCCCTTTTCAACCAACAACAGACACAATGAGTCTGAAGCTGACAGACATGAAATCATAGTGCATCGACATCTAATCACAGCCTGAAGGTTGTTTATAAAACAACAAAAAAAACGTCAGTGGTCTTTATGGTTCAAGCAGTCGTTACATTAATAAATGTTGAGGTGAGTGAGGAAGGCGTCCCGTTTGTTGTGTCGTTCACTTCCTTTCGTTATCCTCTCCGTTGAGAGCAAACTCATTAACGTTGTGTAATCCAGTGTGTCCCAGTATTTCATCCACAGAGAAACCTTCAGAATAAAAGCATGGCATTTGTTTGTTTTTTTAAAGGATCTTCTGCCTCACATCGTCAATGCTGGCAACATTGTGACTGTCACGGGTTAATAACTGAAATAAAAACATACAAACGGCTCTGAAGAAACATCCGACACATTAGCCAGAAAAGATCCCCACAGACGCCCAACATACAAACATGCAGGCGATTATTCCAGTATCGAATTGTACCAGAACGGCAATCTGTCACTCTTCATGCACATTTGTTTTGTATTTGGAGGAGGGCCCATTGCTGTTGGTAGCTCTTGTTTTGGTTGCGTTTTTCCTTCCAATGGAGTCACCATGTCGCCCATTAACAAAAATCTTCAGCGCAGAGTTAACCATTGGAGTTAACCATTGGAGTTAACCATTGGAGTTAACCATTGGAGTTAACCATTGGAGTTAACCATTGGTTTTAACCATTGGTTTTAACATGGCAGTTTGGTAGCATCAGGTTGACCTGGAACAGTGTGAATACGACGTCTTTGTGTGTGTGTACATGCGTGTCTACAAGAGGTGCGAGTGTGTCAAGTGGCTGATTTTCGTGGCATTGAAGTTTATTTTTTTTTATCCAGAAAGTCAAGTGTCATTATGAGGGGTTACAGTACATTCTTTATGTCTCTGTGTTAAATAATAGGGATCTACGTTATATTTTTTACACCATTGAAAACACAGTGCTCGCCCCGATTTCTCGAGGAAATGGTGTCTTGTTTTTCCTCCATTGTGGCTCAGTGTGGGAGCAGGGAAATGTCCGTACAGTGGCGTTTGTTTTTTTTTCTGTGACAGTGGACAGTGTTTTTCCTCTCTTTCTCTTCCTTAATCCACATATCACACAGTTTGTCTTCATGTATAAGGAGGTGCGAGGTTTCTGTGTTGAAGAACAACAAAAGCGAAACGGGAAGAGTGAGGATCGGAGGGGAAGTCAGCTGGAGGAGGTGTGCGCGTGTGTGAGTGTGTGTGTGCGCGTGCGTGTGTGAGACCAACAGCGAGCCTCCTCCTTTCTTGCTATAGCAGCTCTTCTCGTTGCTTCTTGCCCCTTACTGGCCCCTGCCCGTTCCTCAGGGAGCCGTTCTGGGGCCGCAGGAGATGCCCGCGCTCCTGCTCCGTCCACGGCCCGCCCTGCCCTTCATCACTGTCCAGGTCAGAGTCTGAGTGCATGAGGGCGGAGGAGGTGGGAGCAGGCACCAGCTTCAGGCGGGCTGGGAGGAGGCAGGTGGTGGAAGAGAAGGAGGACAGAAAGAAACAAGTGTGAGAGTGAGGCAGGGAGTCCAACCGGTCATCACAATTTTAGGATTTTTCCTCGCAAAGTTCAGGGCTGATTTAAAACAGTAGAGGCCTTTTCAGGGAATGAAATGACAATTTTTATACATTTGGTAAAAAATGTACAATATCAATATCAATAATAACGGCAGCATTGACGCGTGTCATCACAGCAAAGTCATATCGTTTAGTTTACAGCTTGAAAAAAAACGTGTTTAAAGTGTGCAGCACGATATTCAAAATACTCAAGTATAAAATCTCATTTCCGAATACACACCAACCTTGAGCATCCTTTAAAATAAAGCATCACTCACTGGCAGTGTGAGCAGGAAACTGTGTGCAGTTTACTGATGTGTATGATTTCTGTGAATTTCAGTGTGTTTGAGATTTCACCTGTGGTTTTTGCAGCTGCTGTGTAACAGTGAAAAAGACGGTGAACTACAATGTGTGGTGGTGATGGTGTATATGTGTCTCTTACCAGCTCTGGGTGGTTGTAGCTCCAGACTGTCTTGCTCATCAGCTTCTAGCATTTTATATCTGCTTTTGCTTCTGCGCACTTTGCTCTTACGCCTTTGAGGAAAAACAAAACAAAAAATGCCAAATATCATCAGCTGGTAATTAAAGAATTGGGCAAAATACACACCTGAGAGTTTAACGGATGTAATGCATATACTGTATGTGTCCAAAGACATTTAGTAATAAATCGTAAAAATATTTAATAATTTTAAAATTGTGCTCACCTGTTGCAGCAACACACCATCCCCCAGACAACTGTTGCTAAAGCAACCACAATCATGAAGGACGCTATAGTCACATAGAGCACGCTCCACTCTGAAAACAAAACATTTAGTTAGACACAAAAGCTGAGTGTGTTATTACTATGTAATGAACATGAATACGTAAAAAGATTAAAGCCATATGAGCTTTTGATGCTCTAACCCAGCGGGGGTTGTGTACAATAAATATTACGAACACACAAAAAACTAAAACTTTTTATTCTTTCTGTGCGGCCCGGTGGTTGGGGACCCCTGCTCTAACAGACTAAAATATTAATTTAAGATTCATCTCACCACAATTGCTCTCTGCATCACCAAGCTGAGCTCTGATGAAGTTCTCCATCCAGAAAGGGTGGCAGACACAACGGCGTGTGAACGAGTCGCACTCGCCGTGACTCGAGCAGTTCAGCTGGCAGACTGAGGAAAGAGAACGGCAGAGTGCACAGCAGATGAAAAAAGAGAGCTTTATTATCAAAGAGGGGTGAATTACATTGCAAAGAAAAGACAGAGACGAGCAGCAACAACATGCTATGTGCAACTCATATTCAAACCACCTATTTTAGGTGAATGTTCTAAGAGAACATTGTACAAGTTTTAGTCAAGAAGGCTCAGTTATAACTTGTAGAGACGGTTCAAAAATCTTAGAGATTTGACCTTTGAGTCTCATCAACCCCCGTCATTATCTGAAAAGGTCAAGAGGTCAAAGCAGCTCTGTCCTATGACCGGCCTCTGGCGTCTCAAGAGAAAGACCATCAAGTAAAAATCATGTGACAAATAAATTCAGAAAAGACAAAATAGTTTGATTCTAACTGCAAAACCTTGTAAACTAATATGCAGTATAATACAAAACCTAAAATCATGTCCAGCAACAGCACCGCTGACAACGTACATTTACTTTCTCTTTACTTCTTTGCCTTCGTTGCGTTTGTCTGTTATTTGTCAGATACTCACTGACAGTATCCACTCGTCGAGCCTTGTAGATGAGAAAGTCATTCTTCTGTTTGCGCAATTTGTTGCGTAGACTAAGAGCAACGCTTCGCCCCGACAGAGGAGGGCGCCCTGGACCACCTGACACCAGGAAGACCAAACGAGTACTGAGGAGGGAGGAAGAGAGGAAAAAACACTTACTTATATATAGTAATGACCACTAAAGGAGCCAAATCAAGAACATCTCATTCCAGCCTTTCTCATGGTTATGTTTCTGTGTTCATTACCAGGTTTTGGGCTTATAATAAAAGACTTGAGCTTGAAATATGAAAAAACATTCAGGCATACAACAGATCTATTATTACAAAATCAATAGATTTCAGACCAGATATAAAAACTTATTGGGCATCTTTGGTACTTTTCAACCTGGAACCTATTTTCCCATGTTTTGTGTCTCAGTGACTAAAGTAAAAACAAAGATTTTTAGAAATTGGTCCAGTTTTGAGTGATAGTGCTGCAGCCGGCTGCTACTAAACAATGCAATCTAATCTTATCAGGCAATTCTTCACAGTTTTCTTTACCTTCCACCTAACTTATGCATTTCATGTTTCACCGTTGTTTTCCCGGCAACAAGTCACGTGAAAGAATAACAAACAGACCGGATCAAGCAAAAGGTTAAGAAAAATATATATTTCTTTGTGGGGTCCTTTCCATAATGTTGTCAGAAACGTGTAATAACAATGTGAGCCTGTCAGTGGCAGAACAAGCATTTTAAGTGGATGTACATTGACCGTGTGTAATTGCCCGGAAGGATTACATTGCATCCCGTTACGCGGGTGCCAGCTGCAGCGCTCTCGCTCAATACTGGACCAATTTCAAAAACGGTTTGTCCCCATTAGTCACGCAAACACAAAAACAGGGTCAAGGTTGAAAAATACCAAAGTCACCATTTAACAAGATCATAAGTCAAAAATGGTGCAGTACGACTCACCTGTGCTCATTAAACGCACTAATCTCTCGCACAATGATGTCGCTGTCGAGCACACCCAGCAGAACCCCGACCTGGCGCAGCAGCATGTCGCGCTGACGGTGGGAGACCTGGGATACAGAGACCTCGAGCACCAACTCCACCAGGTCACGCTCCCATATGTCTGATAAACAGAGATAGTAGAGCCATGAACAGGGGGGGAGGGTACAGAGGAGTGGGAAAGAAAAAGGAACAAGGAGAAAACATGAGACTGATTGCAGGACCCATCTGACACTCTGCAGTCTGGGAAAGAGGCCAGAGCACCAAGTGACGGATTAGTTTCTGGCTGCGTCTGTGTCTGTGCACCGTATGCTGCACACTGACCTGCTAGACCTTCTGCCATTGGCTGTTGAGTGTCTTGCTGTGTGGAAAACTGTTACATGCACGGACTTGTTTGAAGGTAAAAAATAAACTCCAATACACTCCAAAGAGGTATTTTGTGATAAAATGCTGTAATTTAACTTTTAATATACCCACTTTTTCTGAAAATACCCTTCAAGGACCCTTAGAAAATGTTCATTATCTGGCAGTGGATAGAGCAAACACAACAATATAGAATAAGTAATAAAACAAGAGTTTTCTCAGTCCGTTTACTTCACCTGGTTTGACCTCCACTGTGCCTCTACCAGTGCTGGTCTGTCCCTTACTGTCGGTTACAGTCAGGGTGAAGCTGTACTTCCCCTCCACCAGGTTCCCCAGAAACAGCACTGGCTGGTGGTCAGAGTTGTTCAGTACATCCTATTGGAACAAACATAAAAAAGGATGTTAAAATGTTTCTGTTTTACGCTGTTTTGGTGTGGTTTAAGTGTATAAAAAGGTCTTGTAAAGGTGGAGTTTTCTTTAGTTTTATAAACTCACCCCAGCCGCAGGGCTGCTATCATCTCTGGTCCACAGGTAGCCGACTCCACCTTTGTCGTCAGTGGAGTGAGATCCATCGAGGGTGCCGGTCCTGACAGGCAGAGCGATGGTTGAACTCGACACAACATGAGCCACTGGAGGCTGGTCCAGCTCTGGTGGGAAAAATATTATGAAAGACACTGAATTCAGACACTTATTTGGAACACACATTATCATGAAATACTGTCTGTTCATTCAATGAGGTGAATATATAGTTTATATCTAAACCAAATTACAAAGCAGGAGACTATGAAAAAAAAAAAACACAACTACAAATTGTACAGAGCGCATCAACACAAGGTTGTTAAAGAACCTGCTAAACACTTTAAAGAGTTTGTTTACATATGTCAAGCTAAAGACATACCTATGCCACATGCAAATATCAAGTTTATCAAAGTAGAAAAAGTTGGCACACCAAGAAAGCAGACAATGTGTGTGCAGCTTCATATTTTATACTTTTATAGGTTATACATTTTTTAGCTTGTGCACCCAGTCTCAGAGACACCAGTCATGCGTGTGATTTTGTTCATTGACTCTTGGGAAACTAGCCTCGAGCGAAAAGGGATCACAAATGAACAAACCAACAAGACAATAGTGAGTTTGTATGCTCGGGGCATGTTTTACTACACCGAGACGAGACATTGCTTAATGCAGTGGAAATACTTCTTTCATTATAAATTCACAACATCTATAATCCTCACCTGTCTGACTCCAACCTCAGCCAGCTCTTTTACTAAAGAGAGAAGGATTAGTCCACACACACACGCACACACACACGCACACGCATACACGCCTCCTAACCTTCTCTGACGATGACCGTGACGGTGTCGCTACTCTGCAGCTTCCTGTCGTCCGTTACGGTCAGGGTGAACTCGTAAAAGCCGACCTCAAGACCCGTTACCGTGGCAACGGCGCCGTCTGCATTCTCGATCTTCACACCATCAGGACCCCTGGTGGACGGACAGACGGAGAGAGAGTGTGAAAGAGAATCTACTGACACTGAACAATATGTTGTTATACGTTTGTTTTTGAATAATGAAGGTTTTTTTTTTTGGTTTTTTTTTAATAAATCGGACTATGCTTCCATTATTGCATCAACTAGGAGTCTGCAGCCAATGCGAGTTGCCGGCAGATGTGTGGATCAGTCGGTGTTCGACTCACTTGGTTTGCTTCCAGTGGTAAGTGGCTATCTTCTGGTCATCGCTGCTCTTACCGCCATCCAGCGTGGTTCGATCAACAGGCAGCGTCAGCTCTTTCTCCGGTCCTGCATCTGCTACTGGTGGCTTATTGTTTTCTGGAGGACGGAGAGCGAGAGGAAACTAAAAATACATCTCGATTGTACAACCCACGTGAAAGATAGAGTAGTAAGTGGGATAACGGCTGTCAAAAGTGTCTGGTTGTCCTCTGAGCCTAAAAGAAAACACCTTGAAGCATTGCTTCCATGAAAAATCAGCCTTCAAATATTATCAATAGTGCAGCATCAAAGCCTTTCAAACTATAAAATTCTGCCGATTTTTTTTGGGGGGGGATTTTTTGTTATAGTAAAGCTGAAGATAGAGACTCAGCCTTCGCACATTGGGCGCCCCACTTTGTCGATTTTTAACCGGCTTTGTATCGTTGCAATGTGGGTAGTATGTGCAAATGAATGATGTTCGGCTTCCCTCCGTGTTACCGGAACCCGGACGTCCCCGCTCAGCTGCCGATCTAAAGCCAGTTGAAAATCTGACCCTTTAAATTAGGTCAATATACATAGTTTCTCCAGCTCTTACCAAATCAAAATCAGGGTCTGACAAATCAATGGTTCGACAGATGGACCGATATTTCAATCAGAGGTGAGAAATAAAAAGGGATTGTGCTTTATTTAAAAAATCTTTTTTGCATTATCAAAGAACAGCAGTGCCGCTCTGAAATATCTCATATTACAGACTCTGACTAACACTATGCCGTTTCTTTCACATATTACTCAAATGGTTGACATTGTCTGACCTTGCAGGTGGATGCGTGTCCTCATAAAAGCTCCTGTTCAAACTCTAAAAGAGCATCTTGTCGGTGTGTGTTTGCAGTCTACAGTTTACACAAGGTGCTTATCATCAGGTTGAACGTAGACATGCAGGTTAAGCAAACATAATTTCCAAACAGCAGCTTGAAGTACTGAGGACTGCTTCACACATTATGTCGGATAAGTATAAACACAGCTACATGACGAACTCTTGCTCAGTATGCACTTCACACTTCATGTGTATATTTGAACATAACCCGTGGAAGAGAGTGAGAGCAAACCAGAGGACACAGGACGTATTGAGTGCAAGAGAGGAAGACTTGAAATGTCGAGATAAGAAATGGAAGTCTCGTCCGTCTCCAAGTGGTGCATACGTGCACCCGGCTGATAGAGGAGACTTAAAAACATGAGTTAATGGCTATCGGAAAAAAGTGAGAACAGAGTTGCAGGGAACTGTTTCACTGCAGACACTATTCAAAACGCTGAGGTGTCATAAACAGAAGCTCTTTTTGCTCTCCAGCTGTTTACCTGGCTGTACGATGACGGTGACCTGGGCAGTTTCCTGCTGTCCAGCGGAGTCTGTCACAGTCAGCTGGAAGGTGTAGTCTCCCTCCTGCATAGCCGACAGCTGCAAGATCGGCGTCCGCACACCCTAAAAAAAAACAAAAGCACGATAGGATGCCATCGTTAGCCAGAACTCTCTTATCCAGGGAAACTGAAACATGAGAATTAAATATATGCATAGTCCTCGAGTATCTCACCTGCATCTCCACCACCTTGTCTTTGCTCTCGGGGCTGAGGGACCATTCATAGGACAGGGAATCATGGTCGTCCGTGCTTTGGTTGCCGTACAGAGTGATGGAGTTGCGTGGCAACTGGATGACCTGGATGGAGTAAGAGGAAAGACAAACGATTGGTTAACAGCAGAATTTTGTCATTTTTCCAGATATGGTGGTTTGGTGCATTAAAGAACAGAACCGTACGATAGAAAATACTTCAGACCTGGTTAGGACCGGCATTGGCCACAGGCGGGTAGTCCTTGGCTTTGTTGACCAAGATGGTGGCCTGTGTCGAGTTTGTGGCTCCGTCTGAGTCCGTCACTGTCAAACTGAGAAAGGACATCCTTTAGGTGAACTCAAAGCTATTTCACCTCTGACTTAAATAAAAAAAACAATATTAGAGATGTCTATAAAAATTAAAGATGCAGAGAATTAAAGTTATCTAATAGTCAATATTCAATTATGAAAATACAGTTAAATTTAATTTATCTATGAAAGAAAAGTCACAAAAATGTTTTTCTTTGCTTTTAATTAAAAAAATAATAATCGAAATCGGCAGGGAAGATTTCGGAAATCAGAATTGGTACAGATGCAAATTGCAATGGTAAAAGTTTAATTTTAATAAGAATGATAGTAACTATAGAGGCACAGTATTCAAGATCCTGACAACAGTTTTTTTTAATTTTTTTTTTATTAATCTTTAAAATTTTTGAGTAGGAGTTTGCAACATATTTATCTAAAAATACATCTGAAACCTATGGGCCTCTGAAAGTTAAAACAATGTCATGATTGAAGACCATCTGTACCTGAACGTGTAGTTCCCGGGCACCAGGTCGGTGAGGGTGAGGACGGGGGTGTCGGCATAGACCTTATCCTCCCTCAGGGGACCTTTAACCTCTTCCCAGTACCACGCCACCACCTTGTCATCATCGGTGCTCTCTGTAAGGAGGAGGAAGGACATAGAGGAGGAGGAGGAGGAGGAGGGGCACAGGGGAAATGGGCCGGTTAAATACATTTACTAGCATGAGAGGAAAAGGTAACATATTTTAGGTACATGGTCTCCCTCTTTAGCTGGTGTTGATTATGTTTGTGTGCGTCACACTCACGGCTGCCGTCTATGACCGTAGAGCTGGTTGGCAAGGAGATCTCCTGGAACTTTGGGGAAACTACGGCAACAGGATGCTTGTTTACCCGCGGCTCTGTCAGGTTGAAAACAACACATTAAACGTGCTTCCTGGAGCTGTGCGTCAGTCATGTGCCTCTGAAGACAGGACAGCCACAGCATGTCATTGCTTAGCTTAATGAGAATTAACTTCAAAGCATGTTGTGTTTGGGTTATTTTTTGTCTGCAGCAACCTTGGTTGGTTTTGAAAGGTCAACCTCACCTGGTTTGACTGTGACATTGACGTAACATTCTCCATGAGCCCCCTCCCCGTCCACCGTCACCTCAAACTCATACAGGCCCACAGTCAGCTGAGAGAGAGAGAGAGAGCAAGTGAAACAAGCAGAAAGAGGAAATGATCTTTTTGATCTGCGTCCTTCACACACCACTGAAGCCTCCAGAAGAGCTCCAGTTGCATTTTTATTTTGAGCAGTACATGAATATGAAGGCTGTGATCTTTACCTTGCTGAGTTTAAGGGTCGTGCTGTGCTGCCCCTCCTTCTGCCCACTGTAATCTTTGGGATGAGTTATCAGGCGCCAGTCAAATACATAGTTTGTCCCTGTAAGAAGTAGCAACATTAAAGAAAATTATTCATGCGTTCAATTAAGATAAGGATCATTTCCATACGGGGATCGTTGGCATGTTGAGGATGGGATCAAGGGATTAACACAATGATGCCGTGCGTCGCTCTTCATAACTGCATAATCTTTTTCCAGACTGGGTTTGAAATTCTCTGGCAAGTGTTCAGTTTGACACACAGTAACTCAGGAATACCACCATCCAGCAAGTTGTGCTTTATCTCTGCATTACAGAACACCAAAGATCACTCTGTTATTAGTTCATTATATAAATCTTCCAGATATTTCCAGACTGGAGAGCTTTAATAACTCTGTACCATCTTACACTGAAAAATCTAAATCTAAATCTAAATCAATCCAGGTGTAATAAACTTCTGCTATAAATTAAGACAATTCTGCAGTAAACTGCTAAAAATTCTATGATTTAATCACAGTGTGTGACAAGTTTAAAAAGGTAAAAATGAAATTGTTTATCTAGTATTTCTATGGTTTTACCTGGCGGGGGTGTTGGGACCACAAAGGCGTTGAGCTCCACCTCATTGCGCGGCAACGTGACCTCCACACTCTCTCCTGCCGACACCACCAGCTCCCTCACTGTCGAGGAAAAGAACGGGATCAAACAAACAGGATCACAGATGAAGCCAAAGATACAGCGAGAGTGGCAGAGATAAACCAGCAGGAGACGAATAGATCACGCATCTTGCCGTCAATTTACACAAAGTCATTTTATAGAACCGAATTAAATAACTAAACAAGCTGATTACAACGTAGTGAAAAATGTATGCACAAGTGGGGCAGAGACCACATTGTTATCTTTGCATTGCTTTTTTTCCTACCAAATTTACACAGATGCATTTGAATACCATATACTATCCGTGTTAGATATGTGCATTTGAATTTACAGCACAATGCAATACAGTCCTTCAGCATAAACTCATATGGTATATTCACTTCATCTGTCAACTCTCATCTACAAAAACAAACAATCGATGCAGCAGAGGAGCAAAATATCTACATAACCATTGCAAGTATGTAATATAACTACATAATTCACATAATTACATAACAGTTTTTATTCACTAGACGCTCCCTGCCTTGTAAACACAACAGTATGTCACCCATTCCAACACCCAATTCATAAACACAGGCTTTCCATTAAAACTCTTCCAGTTTCAAAGCCCAAACTGAGATGAAATAAAAAATCTAATAAAAAACCTTCTTCAATTGTCAGGGGTTTTTTCTCAGACTTGACAAAACTCCCCTCGGAGCCACATGTCTGTAAACTGATCATGATGAGAAAAATAGTTTTCTCTTTATAAATCAAACTGTGAATGTGAGATGTTCCCTTTTAGAAGAATGGGCTCTTGTGAGTGTGCAAGAGTCAGCTCCTCATACAATGCAGCTAACCTCCGTACAACTCCTGCGTTGTCCTTTAAACCAGCTCAGCCTGTTACTGTTTGCTCTATTAGCAGGACTGAGAAATAAAAGGACTATTATTTGTGAAAACATTTGCAACGGTATAACGGTATTGTCCTTTCAGGGAGGAGCAACGGATCACACGAGTTATTCCTGTTTGTAGAAGACCAGTATGCGTCAGCACATTCCTATTGCTTACACTCATTTGGCTTCGTTCACAAAGCACATGTTGCTTTCATCTGGAAAAATATCATCTGAGCAGTCTGCCATAAAATCTGTGGGCATTGTACATCTTCATTTTCTCAAACATCAGCTGAAGCGAAAACAAAGACGGCACAGTAAGGGGGTCTTTTGTTTCTGTGCGTGCAACAGAAAAACGCAAGCTTAAAAACGGACAAAGATTTCAGTAAAGAAAGGACATGAGAGTCTTGTGAAATCTTCCTCCAAGGCTGCAAACCCACAGCGCTGCTGCTACATTATTTAGTAGATCATAATTAATAAATGAAGACAAGACATATTACTGAACAAGCTTAAAATAGGTGATGGCTGACACCCACTGCTGCAGACAGGAGCTTCCTTACCAGCCTGAGTTGGAGTTGTGATGAAAGCAGTTGCAGCGGCGGTTGTGGGTGTGCTGACATCACTGCTATTGGAAGACGCGGCAGCATCGACGGGATCCGTTGAGTTCTGCTGTGATGGAGCCGGAGCGACGTCTGCACTCCCGTTGGCTAACTGGCTGTGGTTCCTTTGGGCTGGTTGAAGAAGTGCGATGGTGCTGGGTACTGATGGAGATGGTCGAGCGGTTTCTAGTTTGGGACTTTCCTGTAGAAACAGATAAAAATTGTAGGTTTGAATGACGTGTCAAAGATCAGATATGGGGAACCATAAAGGAGCCATATTACTCATATTTCCAGGTTAATTTATTAACAGACTAGTTTGATTGCAAGAATGAAGGTGGGAAGTATTTAAGAAAGAACAGCAAAGATAAGGGAAGAATATTGACCGGCTCATTTCAGTGCTGGTACAGAAGGTTTAATATTAACAGCAACTGCTACAGAAAACAAAGGTCAAAGATACAAAAATCAAGAAGGTTTTAAAAGTAAGTGATATTCTGTGAACTTACCGTGCTGGTAAGGTGTCCTGTGTGCCCAGCATGCTGTGCGAGACGAGCTCTTCTGCGCCTTGCTGTGATGACGGGAGTCTTAAAGTAAAAGACACATTTTAGAAAAATATTTTATTAACACCCACACACACACACTTAAAATCAGGGTATCTGCAAATACCAATTCCTGATGAAATGCCAGTGCTCTCTTTTAGCCAAAATTTTAATTCTGTACATTGACATCATTTTATGTAAGATTTATAAAAAAAAACAGAGAAAGTAGCTTGCTTTTTTTTTAGGTTACATTACGAGAAAAACTTAATCCGAGAATAAAGTTGTGGTTGATGAAGTGAAGGGAAATTTTGTTCCTTGACAAAAAACTCACTTTTTTTCCTTGTACATTTTCTTGTCCACTTCAATCTCCTATAACATCCACATTTTTCTCTCTCGTAAATTTACAACCTTAAATCTGAGAAATCCTGAGTTTTATTCCCACCCTTGCCTGTTATTTATAGATATTTTTTTTTTTAACCTACAATGGCCCTTATATGCCGTTGTACTAATCAGTGACAGAACCATCTCAATAAAAATATGGTCATTTAAAATTATTCTGGATGTTTCAGCTGCTCTTTATTATACCTTTGAAAGCAGCTGAAGGAGGCCGAGGGACTCCTGGTGGGGCTGGGGCAGGGTGTTGATGGGGCAGCCCCAATGCCGGGAGCAGCGGAGAAGCACACATTGCCCGCCGAGGCTCCACACAGCGTTGCAGCTCGGATTCAAGCAGCAGGACTCCCAACATGTTGCCCCGCCTCTCCCAATCGCCAGAGAGTGCCAACCCAGGCTGATGATGCTGCTCCAGTGGATCCCAAACACGCCGCCGGTCACCCGGCAGAGATTTGCCGACACACCTGGAAGTGGATGGAAGGAAGGAGAACACAACGATGTACAGATGTCCAAAAATACAAGTCTCTGTGAGAGTCATAGTCATAGTTAAAAGAAAAGGATGGACGTTGGTCGTGAAGAGTGCGTGCAGGGATGACGTATTTTTGTATACCAACCCAGAAGTTAGCATCGCCCTGGTTACCTCGACATAAAAGCCAATGGGGTTTTTCCATTGGATTTTTGGATAGTTGCAGAAAATAAACTCTGTTGCAAACAAAAGTTTACAGTCTTTACAAATGTTCTATAAATTGATAAATCTACAAGTTGGAAAGTTTGAGTTTGAATAGCTTGAAAGAGCGGCATTATAATGTAGATGAGTTTAATGTCCCTGACAACCTCTCTAGTCTCATTAAGCCCTGGAAAAATTCACCAATGGGGTATGTACTGACGTATTTTATGTCGCAGAACAAAGCGTGAAAGTCTGATAAGTTTGTGTAAAACAGACCATTTCAGGCATCTAACCAAAAACTTTCAAGATGAGTGAACCAGAAGTGCAAAAATGCTGAGTCATTTCCAGGTTTTAGGGCTGATTCATGCACCACTCTATATGGGAGAAAGGGAGGACAACAGTTGAAGGTTATGGACGGCTTCCTGGCAGAGCAATTCTCAAAAGAGGTTTGTGTAGCGTGTAGTTTGATCAAAAGGATCTGCCAAAGGCGGCATCATGGAGTCGCTACCAGGCAGCGCTTCCCAGGCTTTTCAAGATTTCACTTGTTTATATCAATCAGGGCATTGTTGGGTACTCTTGGCATTGTCAAAGGCAAAGGGGCAAAGTGAAACCCACAGTGAGACTTTTCACAGATTAGGCTTTGACCGAACGTTTCTCAGAAAGACAGACATGCAGCCGCAATTTGAGCAATCAGCCAAGTCAGTAGCAGAGAGAGGAAATGAGGCTCTTTCCTGACAAAACAAGACACTGATTAAAACCCAAAGCACAGTATGCAGTACGCATAAAGCTCCACCCTCTGAGATATCAGAGTATCAGTACAGTGAGCTGCTCCTAATGTGTGTGTTAGTCTTCAAGAGCATTGCTAAAAACTAATCTTACTCAAACTGTAGAAGTATCAAATGAGCTTAATTCAATCCATTCATTGTGTAGCCAGGTACAATTAAACAGCACAGACTATAAATGACCACAGACAGGGAGAACTGGCAGGTAATATTTAAACACTACTTAAGTTAATGTCCACACAAACACAGAAGCCAAGTGTGTTCAGGACAAAGGAAAACTGCTGAGTCACTCTGAATGATGAAAACTGGTCAACACACAGAAGCTGATCAAATCTATAGATTGTAGACACAAAACATAAAACAAAGTTTACAAATCACATACTGCAAATACTGCTAGTGATCACTTGGGTCATTTATTAGTAGCCCCCTCTGTATTCTGCACTGCATTTAGAAATATGCTGTCAATGAATGCAGCACAAGTATTTTGAGTGATAATTGGGTATAAGCCCATGCATAGAAATCACACTAAACAGGTGAGAACACTATAACTGTGCGACGGTTGATGGTGCGTGGCTGAGGATGACAGCTCGATGAAAACACACTGAAAACACACATAATTAAATAAAACTGGCTGCAGCTATACGTTCTATTTATATCAAAGTGGGCTACTTTTTCTATTCATTTCATTTTTCTATTATATTTTTTATTGTTTTGTGTATTTTTATATTATATTAATTTAATTTGATTTGCTTTGATTTGATTCAACAAATATGGGGAGGACTCAAATAGACCTGCACAGTTCTGTGTTTAA
The DNA here is from genome assembly GCA_943590825.1 of Bovichtus diacanthus. NCBI lineage: Eukaryota > Metazoa > Chordata > Actinopteri > Perciformes > Bovichtidae > Bovichtus > Bovichtus diacanthus. The sequence goes on along the minus strand of CALSBV010012213.1, from coordinate 14,867,422 downwards.
ATTATTTCAAAGTAGGCCTAAACATGGCAGTGTATTTTTTCCTCCTCTTGAAAAGAATTTGGTCGTTTCCTTTATTAAAACAGGTAAAAATAGCAACATGATCTCAACAGTTTCCTTTATTGTCATTCTGTAATTTCAGAAATGCAGCAAATATAGTATAACTATGTATAAAACTTATAAGCTGTGTTATTAAATATGTTTTGCGGCTTCCAGACACATTTTATTTTGATAGTTAAGGTTGCCGACCCCTGAACTAGTGAATCTTGATATCCCCGTATAAGAACAAGGTATTTTCATCATTGATAGTATCCAATAGACCCTGAAAACATTCTCTAAAAGTTATAATCCTTAACAACAGAGAGGAGCAACTGGTGCATCTGTTTACAGTGCAGCCAAACAAATGTGCGTTCTTTGATCATTCCTATGGATGGTCAATATTGTGAGGTATTCTGAGGTTTCTTCCATTTTTCTTTCCATTAAAGTGGTTAGTTTGGGGAGTTTCTCCTTATCCTTACTTAATACAACTCTGACACAGCTGTAGGGGAGTGAACAGTAAACAGTGAGGCTGATATCGATGAGATAAAATGACAAACAGTAACACTAGATTACATGCATGAACCATTTCCTGTCACTGCCTCATGAGTGGGTCGGCAACGTGACTGCGCAGGAATGTTGGACTTCACAACTAACAATGACCACTTCTATATAAAGAGGTTATTACAGAATGTAAATACATTCAATGGCAATTGCTGAAAAAAAAACGCCGACAGTAAATAAGACTGAAAAAAGGCGTTTACATTTTCTGAAAATCTACAAGATTTCTAACATTTAAAACTTTTTTAAACATGTTTGACACTTGAGTTCTGAAAACACAAGTAGCAACAACATTTCTAGATAATTCTGGGATGAATCGAGTGCAAGGTAAGTCAGTGGAGAGCTCGCCCTGCCGATGGCAAGGCCGTCAACAGTTATGGCGAGTTCAAAAGAAAAAAAACTGAACAACACAGTTCAGACAGTGTTGCTGCCACGGCAACAGGAATTCCAAGGTTGACTTTATGGGATGTCAATGTAACTCTAACACAGGTCGAGCCCCACACAAAAACACACTAAAGCACGACAGTTTGTTTGAGAAAAGGACCCTTTGACCTCCGTTTAGTCATCCCACCCCTTGTCCTCGCTTCTTCGGTCCCCCACCCAACAACACACACAATGTCCACTAACAGAGACCCTATTGTCCCGGTTCACATTGTAACCCACTGAGCAGCCTGGCATCCGAAAGAAACAAGCCCCAACAGTCCTCTATCTCTTCGCCTAGATTAGAAAGGCAGTAAACACCAACTATCAACCAAAAACCACCCAAGTATGATAATAGGATTAAAGAAGGATGCAGTCCCACCCTGAGTAATCAAAGGTGTGTGCAGATCTATCTACTGTGCAGATGAGTGCAGAGGTGATGCACAGATGCAAGCTTCTTTATCAGTTCTGTCAACAAAGGTTTGAAGTGCCAGTTGTGTTCAGGGTGACGACGGGTTTAGTTTTACCTGTTGGAGAAGCCAAGAGCAAGAGGTAGGTCAGCGGTAAGAGGAGGAGGTGAGGTAAGCTCCAGGTGAGCAGCTTGTGGTGTGCATAGGACATTTTCCACAAGGACCAAGGACCTAGAAAAAGAAAACAGAACTAGATTAAGGTTAGGGCTGTACAGAAGGGTTTTTATTTTTACATTCCAAGCTTATTGAGGTTTTTAAATGAAGCTTCAAATGTCAGTTTATTTAGTCTTTATTCTTTGTATTATTATTATTAAATCACCTTTCTTTAATAAAACAAATAAGCGTTTCCAAAAAGAAGTTACTATTCCTTTAACATTGCAAAGATGTGCAAGAACTAATGCTGAGATGCTGACACAAGCACCATTAAATGTATTCTCATTAAAATAATTTGAGAGGAAAGTACTAAAGATATTTGGAGCATAAAAGAAAAAACCTAGAGTGTCATACTGATGTCTGACGTGCCTCACACCCCTCTCATAGAAACAAACAACTGTCAATCCAACTGACTCTACAGACGGCTTCTGCTCAAAGGTTATCAAGAACTCCTACTAAACTAAAACAGCCACCAGCCAAACACGCCATGTTTACCTTTCTCCTGGCCAGGCGGATTAAGAAAGAGAGAGGGAGCGGGGAGTTAGGTTGGCAGCCAGGTGCTGTGAGGCGACGGGTGAAGACGGGTCAACACCAGCACTCTGAGGAAGAGATCCAACATGGCCGTCTCCGGGGCTGCTCAATCAACACCACGCTGTGCAAGAGAAAGTGCAAGTTAGTTCACTGTAAGTCGCACTGGATAAGAGCGTCTGCTAAATTACATGTAATGTAATGTAAAGATCAATATAACTGCATTTTTTAGTGGAAAGGAATCCATTGAATCAGAAATTGTGATTCCAAGCAAAATGCAATTAAAAACGAACAAACTTAGTTATTGAGGTCTTTGTTTTACACATGACAAAGCAAAGTGGGACATTTTTTTCTTTTTCTTTTTTAGACCTGTGCCTCAGCTCTTTAGAGAAGCACTCAAAAGAAATTGAGTAACCTACATCACATCGACTTGATGACAAAAGTTAACGTAAATAAAAATGCAACCGCTTCAACTGGAGAGAGCAAATAACAGGAAGGTTACTTCAATCATTTTCCCTCGACAATATATGGATCGTAACATTAAAAGTTGGAAATGACAAACACTACATCAGTAAAAACTAGAGGAAGAAGGGAAACAAATGATTTAGTTCAGAAGTCTGTTGGAAACTAACCCTTGACATCTTCTACCTTACAGAAGCGTTCAGGCTACTGCCTCCTGTTGTAATGATTTAAGACTGAAAGAAATGGTTTGTTTCACTGTGCAACACTTCTGCTGATATCCTGTTGACAGGAGGTAGAACATGACTCATGATCCTGTGAGCTCCCTCCTTTTAACGATTAGTTAAAGCAACAAGCTAATGATATAAAGAGATATGACAAAGATAAGGACATGTATTCACATACTTCTATGACTGAAAGGCGTTAAGTAGCCCTGTCTTATCCAAAGGGTTATATTAAAAACTTTATTCAACATTCTTAACTATGTAATCTATCCGTCATTGGTGTCTCGTCTTGTAGAATAACAACATGGTACCCAGCATGTATGTTCATAAGAAAAGTGAAAATGAGGAGCGGTTAATATCTGGACTTTATACATTGCTGTATGCAAAAAATAAACATTTCTACACCTCTCCTAAGTTCTTATTTAGAGATATAAGTGTTACTTTATCCAATTCAACAACACTGTAGAAAATGTAACACAAGACCCAGTCACAGGCCATCCAGGCCCCGGAGGTAACTTCCTAACGCTTAACGTCCTTTCCTACAGGAAGTGTGAGGACGAGGTTTCTCATTCCAAAGTAATTAGTGAAGATAACACATTCATGCTGGAGAATAATTACCTTGCTGAATGAGTCACAAAAAAAGAGCAAGATGCAGACTGGTGGGTCATGAGAAAGGATAAAAATGTGTTATGTTGTCTGGAGGTACAAAAGTAAATTCTTTCACGTAAAGTAAGACTTCAGGAAAGCAGACTTATGATTTGATGAGGAATGCACGGAGTTGGTCTGAGTCAAAGAGGCATAGTGCATTTTTCCCCTCCCAAATTACCATGCAAGTTCTTACGAGATGAGATGAAAAAAAAAAAAAGGGGGGGGGGGGGGTGAACAGTACAAGTTCTGGGACACTTTGTTCAAGACGTGAGCGAGCCTCTTCCACCACAACGTCCCAGCAGGAGACAACTACGGGGCAACACAGCAACGAATCAAGCAGTTTTCACAGGCATCTGCTGAGCAGACAGTCTGTAGATGTTAGCTCGACGCTATATATCCACATGGTTGGAAATAATGTTACTCTTTCTCCATTGGTCAGTATTTAAAGACATGCAGATGTTGATACTTTTTACTACTTTGTAGTAGAGATTTCAACATAGCAGATGACTTCAGTAACAGTTAAGATTGTTTTTCGTGACAGCATATTATTTTGTCTAACCTGAAAACATGTACATTTGTTACTACAATATCTTATCTGTTAAAACTGTATTATTGCTTTAATACATTGTACGAAGATGCAGAGTCTAGCAAAGTTGTGATCGCCTGGCACAGATCACAAGCTCTCAGTCACACAAGATGAACTGCTGACACAAACCTGTAAGAACTGCCTCCATATGTGAATCTGCATTCCTGCACGTGGACGCTTGAGCCCCAGTCGTCTCCTTCTGTGCTATAATCAACTGCTCAGTAAATCCCAAATCCACAAATAGTCATCAGTCCTCCTGCGCTCGTTTTCTCTCCCAGGTAAACCACCAAAACAGAAAGAAAAGCTCCAGGTAAAAATAATCCAGACAAAAAATGTGAGGGATTCAGTCAGGTTGTATATTTGCTTTTTTCTTTTTACTGCGCAGCAAATACCCAGAGGCTGGTGATGACTTTGAGTGTGTCCAGCAGCAGTAATGCTCAGGTGCACTCGGTCATCTGGGCTGATGACAGCTCAGCCATTATTAACATTTCAATAGCTACTTTTCCCTTGAGAAGCTTCTGGAAAACAATGATCTCTGTGACCAAAAAACCCCTTATATCCAGAGAGGACAAGTTCTCTCTCTCTCTTTCTCTCTCTCTCTCTCTTTTGGCTGTTTCTTTCTCCTCTTCCTCTCAGTCGCAGCAGTCAATAGCACACTTGTCAGCTCTGTTTTTGCTTCAAGGCGAGACAGGTTGGTGGAGTTTTCTCTGTAATGACACCAAAGCCCACGCACAGTTCCTTCAGGCTGCTACAGGGAAAGAAAACGAAGTTGTTTTTATTTCTCTACTAGGCAGAGTCCTTGAAAAAATAAATAATAATAACAACCCTCCCATCTTACTGTGACAACTACAGAAACATCCTTATAGCAACAACTATTCTAATCCGAGGATAATATTTAAATAGATGCAATGCATCACAGCAATAGCATAACCCTGTGTACAATAATATAGTAGGAGGTTAAAAAGGATATGAAGACACAATAACTCAAGTGTATGATACAACTGAGAAAAACCTCAGTCTGTATATAAACTTGCACTAATAGTCACTAACTTCTTATAGATTTTACAAAAGAAGACTCATATCAAATTCATATCAGCTTGCCATGTACTGAGGTTGCTTTTGCCTAATAATCTAATTCATTTTAGTCACTTTTTCTGATTCATTGTATTAATTTTGCGAGAATAGCATAGACAGCACGAACTGTTGGCAATAGACGTTAACATGTTTTATACCTTTTCTGCTTTTAATTTGTTTTTGTTTCTTTGCCCATTCCTTTTTGTTATGGCTGTCTCTTATTGTTTGTACTGCTATATGATGTCACTTATTCTAATTGATGGTTTTCATTCTATTTTACTGAAGTATGATCTGTTTTTCTTATCCTGCAAGTCATATTTCCCATGAGAGACAATAAAGACTTTACTGAACTGACAACAAGTTAATTTATGGATCAATATCAAATATAAAATCCATTCAATGCTACTAAGCATTTGCTTGTTAGAAACTAATAAAAGGCAAAAAGTTGTTTTGTTTTTATAATCAAAAGATGAAAACTACATGTTTTTTTTGTTTGTTTTTTAAGCTTTGGATTGTATTACCATTTTTACTTTATCGAGTAAATGATCAATTGATCAAAACAGTGAAATACAAAGAAAAATCAATCGTGAAAATAATTGTTAGTTAGGCTCTACTCTATAAGAATGATTGACTCCTGCAGAGCAGCGATTAACGGACTGATTAAAGTGCAAATAAGTGCATATTGACTGCATGGCAGGCAGCCTGTCAGTCAAATGAAATGCATCAGTAAACCCACTGCTGGGATCTCTGAGACATGTCATCCAAAATAGTAGGTTTGTGCATCAAGCATATTACCAGGCAGCGTGAAAACAACATTCAGGGTTTACTCAAGACAAAAAAAAAATGTCTCTAGCTGTCAGATAATTCAATAAAAAGGCCGATAGCTTCCAGTCTGCGTAGTCCACTGCACTACCACACAATTACAACCAAGGGACGGCTGAATGAATCGTACACTATCTGGACAGACACACACAGTATCAAGTAACTGCTCTTAGTTTTGTTTTTACAAGCAATGCCGATGTTCCAGTTCCTGACACATGAAGGTTGACGGAGAATACCGCAACATAATTCACCTGTTTAAATCCACCTTGAGGCGAACAGCTGCTGGCATCTCTCTTTTACTACACACCGTGCAAGTACACGGGTTTGCGGTTTCAATGGCAAACTGGCACGACACCATTAAAGACAGAAAAAGAGTACATGGACTTACCGTTTGAGTAAAATGGCCCTCGCTGTTCGGCCGCTGTGGTGTGTTGTGTCGTCGGTGTTGCTGTCCCATGTACATTTAATTAGGTCAGTGTTCCTCTCGCATGTTTAGCTGATGGTCCTGTGGAACCACTGTACTGTCAAGTGATAAATAACGCTTCCGGAGGCTGGATTTTCAAAACAAAGCACTTTAGTGACACAACGTTTGCAACACTTTGAGGCCGATAGAAACACAATGGTTTCATTGAACGATACTTAAGGGAAGGAATGTGCAGTCAACCAAATTAGGCTACGAGCTATTACACAGACTCCACTTCGGGATTAGTTTTACTGCGCTGTATCTTAAATTAAACTGCGGATGTATGACATTAATACGACTACTTCCGCTGTACGCCACCTGCTGACCAGCTATCAATAGCGACCATGTTCAGCTCAATATAAACAGTAAACCTGGCAGCTTTAGTAATTTTGTGGTATTAATAATGCTAGAAACAAAATATTAATGATAAAAAATGTCTTCCGTGACCTCAAAATAAAATGCGTCTTCGCTTCTCCGACGTTACAGCACGGACCAAAATGGCGATTCCGCCTTCCAACTATCCCTCTTGTGATTGGTCCTTTGACATACTTGGACCGTTTTCATTGGTTCATTGCAGCTTTATTTTGACATTTCACTTCCGGGAAGTGTACCCACGAGCTGTTGCAGCGCGCGATAAAGAGCTGTCAACAAAGTAAGTTATTTTACAAACGTCTACAAATTTAAATGTTAACCGTCGAGTTGTCGCCAACCGCGGCTCAGAGTTAGTCCGCAAACCAACTGAGCCTCGTGCAGTTCGGCTGCGCTCCTTGCCCTCAACGATGTGGCGCTAACATCATATTCTGTTTGATATCCAATGACTTTGCTTACTTTTTTTTTTTTTTGGTTACACAGTTACTATTAAGGTCGTAATGGCTGACAGCGCCGACGTTACACCTGTCGTGAGCAGCCAGCCTCCTGTAAAAGAGGAGCAGGGAGGAGGAGAAGGAGGAGGAGAAGGCGGAGGAGGCTCAGAGAGAGATGCAGGAGCTGGTTTGACTGATGCCCAGAGAGAAGTGTTGGAGAGATGTCTCCATGCACTCAGGCAGGCTCAAAACGACAGTCACACACTGGCTGCTCTACTGCTGGTAAGTGTACACAGTATTTCACTGCATTAATATTGTTAATATACCAACTGTTTGCCTGTAAACCTCGCTTACTGATACATGTAGACCAGTATTTGCATTGGTTTCATTTTAGGAGTCCTCGAAAAACATTTATATTTACTACATTAAATCAAATCAAGTTTATTTGTATAGCCCGATATCACAAATTATACATTTGTCTCAGTGGGCTTTACAGCCTGCACAGGATACGTCACCCTCTGTCCTTAGACCCTCGCATCACAAGAGAAACTCCCTAAAAGAAACCTCACAATTAGTGGGGGAAATATGGAAGAAACCTCACAATTAGTGGGGGAAATATGGAAGAAACCTCACAATTAGTGGAGGAAATATGGAAGAAAACTCAGGGAGAGCAACTGAGGAGGGATCCCTTCTCCCAGGACGGACAGAATCAGAATCAGAAAACCTTTATTCGTCCCACAGCGGGGAAATTTACAGCGCTACAGCAGCAAAGGGACAGTGCAGATAAAGGTTAAGTACGAATGTATAAGTACAAAAAACACAACAACAAGTAAGTGGCAGGTTGACGTAATACAGTAAGTGAACAGTGAGAGTAAAACTCTAGCAGCCAGTGGTAACAATAATACATAGTAAAAAGACATATTGCACATTCGTATTGCACAGTAAGAATAGTAATAAATAGTACGGGGTGTATTGCACATGAGCGGAGGAACAGTGGTGTTACAGCCGCATTGAGTGTGTGGTGGTCTACCAGGGGCAATAGGTGACGTGTGTACAGAACAAACAACATAGTTAAAAATACAGCATAGACAATCTATGCGACAGAAAACATGATGCGATCGTATATAAAAATATGGATCCAGGGGGATCAATAAAGGCTTCATGGTGTGAGGCAGGACCAGGGCAATAGGTGCAGCCACGATTGGCGGTCCAGAAGTAATCTTTAATAGTGGCAACCTGCCAGATGAGGGATACAGAAACTATATTATATACAGTACATTACTGTTTACGTCCAGTTCACAGAGGTGGAATTTATAGCGTATTGAGATATGTATGCATAGAGACCAAGTATCAGACCTCAGTACTGACAGGTTTTCTGTTGTTTTCCTCTCTGTCTTCAGATAACTCGCTTGTGCCCAGCAAGCCAGCTAGACAAACCCACCTTGAGGCGAATCTTCGAGGCCGTTGGCCTGAACCTTCCAGCTCGACTTTTGGTGACGGCGGTCAGAGGGAACGATAACTCCGGCTTACCCCCACAAGAACTCCTCTCACTGGGCACGGCTCTGTTGGCTGCCCTGAGCACAGACCCAGACATGGCCTGCCATCCCCAGCTCCTCACCACCATCCCCCTCCTGCTGGGCATTATAGCAAATGGCCCTGTGAACCAGCAGAAACAGGAAGCCCAGGCACAGAACCAAGACGGAGAGATAAGTGCAGATTGTAAAGTCCAAGCAGCAGAGAGTTCAAACACAGAACGTGATCCTGCCAATGTGGCAAAATCAGCAGGAGAGGGCAAGACCAGCAAGCAAAAGGGTGACGATGGCAGTGAAGCAAACGGAGTATCAACATCTCAAGAAGCCTCCCCCTCCTCCAAGCTGGACAAGGCCATAGCTTCTGACTGCTACCAGATTCTCACAGCTGTGTGTGCCTTACCCAGAGGTCCCGACCAGCTGCTGAGCAGGGGCGCAATCCCCGCTCTGTGCCAGGCATTGCAACAAAACCAGACTTTCAGCCACGAGAGGGGGCTTGCCTTGCTTGGTTGCCTCCTTGCAGGTAAAACCAAGGACAAAGTGTGGAGTAAACACCCTGCAGAACTCCTCACTCTGCTGGTCAGGCTCTCCAAAGACTTCTGCCACGCCACAGACCAGACCAAGCTGGACACGTGTGCCCAGTTTGTGCAGTTTCTCCCCCCAGTAGGAGTGGCAGCAGAGAGCGAGGAGCTAAAGGGAGTCGTGGCCTGTGTATGGGGGGTGTTAAGACCCATGTTGCAGGCTAAGTTGACGCCAAGACAGATCGGGCCGATGCTGGTACTCAGTGCTTGTCTGCTGGATTTGTATGGTTGGGAGTTTGTAGGGCCGCCAAAAATCTGCTGCTTACTGGTGAACCGAGCCTGTGTGGAGGTCAGAATGGGTTTGGAGGAACCGCCTGGTAACGAACTGAGCCCAGAGCTGCAGCACACACTCACAGGTAGGGTTGTTTTAATTATTTTTTATTTAAAAAATTAATAAAAGTATATTGACGGAATTCTAACATCTGCCTATTCTAAACAATTCACCTAAATGTTAGTTTAAGCCACCATAACAATTTATATTGTTTTGTTTGTGCCTACCCCGCACTGCTTCCTTTACCATTTTCCTAATTCATTAAGTAGCTAATAATTATTTTAACTAGGGCTGTAGCCAGAATTTTTTTAATATTTGAGTCAGAAGTCCAAAGTCCCTCAGTGTAATCCCCACATGAAAATGTTCTTTTCCCACATTTTGTATATTCATTTAACTTCTAAAATATATTTATTCAAGCTGTGTTAACCTACACAGTTGTGTGAATGTTCCAGGAACATGATTCTAGTGAATGAATCCAAAATCATTTGATTTCAATTTGTGTTTTTGCCTAAACTGGTAAGATTTAAGATTTTTTATATCTGAATCGGGCTTAAAAACTTTCCATGTATAATATATGTTTATTGTGAAACGTAAACGCCTTGTCTGGGTATTTAAACTTCCCGGAAACATAACCTTGGTGTCCTCAATGGAAGCTACTTCACTGCTGTTAAAATCTGCTGTGAGGTGGATGAGATTTGATTAAACATGATTAATCTCCCTTGTTGCTTAAACCCTTCTTGTTACTTCTTTTTCCCAGGATGTTACCGAATCATGGAGGCTGCCATAGAGCAGGCCTGCTGTCAGGGAGTGTCACAGACCACTGCACCTCCTCACAGCTCCATCCCCTCCATCAGTCTGCAGCAGAGCAGGCAGGTGCTCGGGGTGTTGGAGGAAGCCTTCTCTGCTTTAATGTACCACCTGCAGCAGGTGAGAGCAGGACGCTTACGTTTCTGTTGGTGTTGCACTGTCGCACTTTATATTCTGTCTTTTTTTTTTTTCATACATCCAACAAGCTACTTGTTGCTGGTTCCGGAAATGTAATCACTCATTGTGTTTCAAATATTTCCGACTGCTCTGACAAAAATGTGCATCCCCTAGGAGTTAAGACTATGGGATAAAATGCCTGTTAACTAAACTAGCTAGCAATATAATTGGGGAATTCATTTTGAAATGATAAGCTCACAGACAGAGCTGGAACAATTTGTAGCTTAATCAACTAGTTGATTGACGGAAAATGATCAGCAACTTAAAAAAATATATATTTTCTTTTTTATTCAATTGATTATTTAGGTCATTTTCTAAATAATTATGCAAATAAAAACGATTCCCTAGTTGCAGCTTCTCAAATGTGAGGATTTGCTGTTTTTTTTTGTGTCATTCGATAGTAAACAAAATATTTTTAAACTTTTGGACTGTTTGATTGGAGACATGGTCTTGTACTCGGTGACATTTTAACGGACATTTTTCACTGTTTTCTGATGTTTAATAGACCAAAAAATGAATCACGGAAATAATCGGCATGATCTGATTCATATTTTTCTTTTAGTTGTACCAATTGTTTATTTTTATTGTGTTTGTTATTTTTGTTTGACCATAAGAGAATGTAACAATAGGAAAGCAATTCAAAGTAAATGTTTTTGGCTTGTTTTTGAAGTTACACTGCCAGGACAAAATCACTGTAGGAATTAAATAGTTTGGCGGACTAGGAAGGTTTTTGAAAGCAATAGTAAAACATTTAATTCACTTCCTGTTCTCGTAGGTGGATCAAAGTCGCTACGGTGACCCTTTTATTTTTGCCACATTCCGCTCTCTGTGCTCGTGGCTGGCCGAGGAGACTTCGTGTCTCAAGGAAGAAGTAACCGGACTGTTGCCGTTCCTGATCGGCTACTCCCGCAGCCACCTGCGGGGTGAGATTCCTGAGCAGGGCCTCGCTGACTGGATGTCCGAGATGTCCGTCAGAGAGGAGACGGGGGCGTGGACGGGCAAACAAGCTCTGAGGTAAAGATGACAATACATATCAAGAGTCAATCATATAGTTTATACTTCATTCCATAGATTCTGCAGTTATCTGACAGTACTTTTATCTTCTTTTCAGATATCTCCTCCCAGCTCTGTGCCACCTGTCAGCAGAAGAAGGTCCCAGGAAGGTGCTGCTCACCCTGGACACCCCGGCCCTGCTGGTGGACTTTCTGTCGCAGTGCTGGACTTCCCTCAAGGGGATTGGTGGAGTGGCGTCGGCCAGGGATCCAAGCATGGAGACAGCCTGCTCAGCCCTCCTCAACTTCACCGTCACAGAGCCAGAGAGAGTCAGGTAGCTGGTTCACATGTGAAATACTCGTCTAATTATGATCTGTTGATTAATTTATATCCATCAATACTGAGATGTCACCGCTCATACGAAGAGTTTTATAAAGGTGTAAATGTAAACTGTTTCTCTTTGGTTGTCCAGGAAGGACCCGTGTTTCAGAGCGCTGGAGGCCCTTCTGAGTGAAGCGCTTCCTGTTTTGGTGCACAAGCCCCGCCTGCTGGTCCTCGCAGCTAATTACTGCACGCTGGGACTGATGATTGGCAGACTCAAATCAGCTCCTTCAGGTTAAAATGATTTTTTGTTTGTTTTTGGTTAATCACTTTGTACCAATTTGTTTTCCAGTTGTGTTCGGCACTAACTCCTGTCCAGTGATTAATGACACGCAAAAGAAACATGATGCTCTGTGACATTTGTGTCGTGTTTCATGACCGAATTGGACATTTTTAAGTCATTTTGCATTGCAATACAGAAATCCTACAATTTTGTTCTAGTGCTTGTCATTTTATTCAGTGTGCTTGTAAAAAAGCCTTTTTCACGTCAGACCTTTTGACATGCCATAGCTGGAAAATCAGGTTACCAATAACTTTAACAATTGCTACGTTCTCTTCAAATGTCGCAGTAATTCCTGTGACCGTGAGCCAGCGAGCCAACACTCGCACCGCCAGGACCTTGAAACCGAAGCCGATGAATGGAATTCAGCCGTTATTAATTTGATACACCTGCGTTTTTCATGTCTAAATGTCTTCTGTGAAAAAGAACAAAACAAACCATTACTAATGTTGTTTGTTACCCTTGTGCATTCCTTCTATAGCTGCTTTGAAAAAGGCCTGTGGGAATGCAGATCATGTGGGCTCTAGTTTGGACAGAAATGTTTACTGTTACTCTTAAAACTTCAGCTTATTTTGTCTCTTTCTTTCAACCTGCATTATAATTAGTAAGTAGTCTAGCAATGTGTTCTTTTTTTATATCATATTAGAATTTAAATACAGGCACTAGCCTTTCTGTTTTTGATAGCTTTGGTTCAACAGTATAAGACTCCACTAACAACTCATCCTTTTTTTAAATTTTTTTTTTTCCAGGCTCCGTTGAAGCCGGACAGAGGCGGCTCTTCTCCTCAGCTCTCCGGTTCCTCCGCAGCGCCATGGACTCTGGCTCCAGCCCCGGTCCGGTGAAGGTGAGCCTCAGCTGGGAGGAGAGTTGGGACGACGCTGCGGAGCTCTGGAGGTTGTGCCTGCAGGCTCTGGGAGGCTGCGTCCGCGCTCAGCCCTGGATCACCAGCCTGGTCAGAGAGGAAGGTTGGCTCAAACACACACTCGCCATGCTGAGTCAGTGTAGCGCACTGCCTGACCAGCACACACAGGGGGCGCTAGAGGAAGCTCTGTGCGCCATGGCAGACCAGTGCCCAGTCTGTAAAGCGGAGATTGGAGATGTAATGAGAAAAGATAAAGGAGCTTTGATCCGTATGAGGAACCTGAAGAAGTCAGTGGGAGTAAAGTAAAAACCAAACCGACAATGTGATCTTTAAGGGAGTATTTTTAAAAATGAAGTAATAAAGAAGGGCTGTCACTGAAGCCAAACATGTGTTTATTACTTGTACCAAATGTGTTACCTGTTGCCCCAGACTTTATTGTAAGGAAAAGATGTTGCTGCTTGCGTTGTAAAGAAGACACTCCAAGATTATGAACATATTCTTAGTGTAATGTGATGCAAGTGTTTAGACGGCTGTGCTCTGAAAAGACACAGTTTCTAACATGTCAATTGTGAAATGTTATTGTCTTAAATAAAGAGCTATTTTGTTAGAAAACCTACCAGAACCTTTGTTTTGGTCATGCATCTTCTTTTTTTTGTGTAGTTTTCAACTTTTTTTATTTACTTTTTTTGCCACCAACTAAGTCAAGTCTCGAGTTTATTTGTGACTGATTTTATTTTCTTTAAGATTAACATCTTCAGAAGCAGCACATGGGGACTGGGAGCCTCACGCAGTCAAAGTATGAGAGACAGTTTAACTCACTGTTGTTTTTAATGGAATCTGTTGACAATAACACAAATATAGAATTTTAAAGAATAATGCCAGCTTTATCCTTGAAGTCACAAGACTTTTATAAGCAACTTGTAAGATGTGAGTCTTTAAGGTCTTTCAATACTGACGGGTCATTTCTGCCTTTTCCTATATTTTTACATAGCTCAGACTTCTTAATTATTTCATGTCCAAGCTGTGTAACAATGCAAAGAATGCCTGTATGCAGCTGTATGATTTTTTTTGTTTTTTCAGGGGGGGTTTATCATGTCAACCTGAGATGTTTTGGGTTTCAAGTCTCAAATAAGAAGTATAAGTAAAACATCTACCACTCTGGCCTGACCTTTTTACTCAGTTATTTCCTTACTTTTGAATAAAAGGAATAAATATGATACATGTGTTTTAAAATCTAACAAACCAGGACGTCACAGCAGACTCCTCTTTTATATGAACGACCACAAGATGGCACACTGATACTGGTTTGTATTTAATGTGCCTTGACGTTGTTGACTGACACACTATCTCTATCTACAGTAATGTCTGGATATATGTGAATGTAAGAAAACTGGGAAGTGAAATGTTGGAGAAAGAAGATGATAAAGGAATAAAATCCGGTTTTTAATACAGCGCTTTCCTTAAAGACATGTGACTCATCCTAATGAAATATCACATGTAGGTTCGTATTCATCGTTCTGCAAATATTTGGATTCATTAATTATTTTTAGAATATTTGTACGTTGACAATAATTTGCACAAAACAAATGAAAATGCTGCATGGCGTTTCACAGGAAGAACATGACGTATTTGTTCATTTATCGGTGATCCTCTTCCATGTTGTCATCACCAGCCATGTTTTTCTTATTCGTCCCCTCATCCACGGTCGTCCATTCACACACCGTCCAAAAAGTTTTTCGTTACCCCCCTGCGTGACTCCTGTCACCTCCCGCCCTCTTTCTCTTCATGCCCCCCTCCCGAACACCCATCCAGACAAACTCCTGCATCATCTCTCAAACTAACTCACTCCTCTCTGTACCTTCAGCCCGTCTCCTCTCCATCCACCGCGTCACATTAACCCCTCCGCTGCAGCTTGACAACGACCGGCACCGCCATGCTCTGGAAATCCCGAACCAAGACTGACGTTCTGCAGGTAAAAGAAACACCTCAGAGTTTAGTTTTTTTCTTCTGTTTTCATTGGTGCAGTTTATCTTTCAGCAGTCTGACATGTACAAGTCCATCATCAATGCGCAAAAGGCTGCACATGGAGGGCCTGTTGGCGTGTTTTAAGAGAATCCAGAAGAGCAACTTGTCGGTTATGAAATGTGTGAACTACTTAGCTTGGGTGAAATGTTTGGAGAAAAAATATTTGAATTATATAGCTTTAAAGATCCGAGATTTCTGAATTAAAAGATCTGGATATCCGCGCGTAAAAGCGAGTGTAGTCTTTATTGTGGCGTTAAAATGAGAGAATAAGATTTTATGTTTAAATGGGATTTATTTTAATTTTAAAATGATCCTGAGATAATCATATGAAAACTCTGATAGTTTATCATCTCTCGGTGCGTAAAATCCAGAATATGATTTACTGACATTTTTTTTAAAACGAAACAAACAATAAATGCAGGTACAGTGTGTGTGTGTGTGTGTGTGTGTGTGTTTGAATTAACGGAGGGTAATTGAATGAATATATCTCTTTAAGAGAAGTGGACCCTGTCGACCCCTCCCCTCATTCTGCCGGGTGCGCGCAAAACCTATAAGTAGTGCGCTCATGGAGAGTCTGTAGGACTCTGTGTGTGTTGTGCGCGTGTGTGACTATCTGACAGCAGCAGCTTTTCATCTGCGCGTAAAGAGCTCCGTGAAACAGAGAGAGAAGGAAAAGTAAATAACACCTTTGAAATTAATGGACCGTTAAACACAGCCTGGATTACATCTCGGAGCATTTGGTGACATCTTTCAGTCGTTGGAAGCCTGCGCATCCTGTTGAATTTAAATTTGGGGATATCCAGTGTGGTCCAGATGTTAATCCACACCTATTCCGCTATGGTGAGTTTCATAGACTCTTGTTGGGTTTTTTTAACTGCTGTTATCTGTGTATTACTAATGTAACTCAATTCTAGCCAATAGTTTATTTTCTGTATGCGCACAATGTGTTATCACTTAAAACAGCTCATTTAGAGTAATTTAAGATCTAGAAAAAATACTTTATGATTTGAATAATGTGCGATTAATCAACTGGAACAGTTACATAATAATCGCTGGTGCTTTTCTCTGGCTGACAGTTTAAATACATTTTTGGTAAATGTGTTCTTTGCTCTCCAGTAGAATCATTAGTGTCAAATGTCCATACTTCCCAATGAGCCTTCCTGACACTGGGTTTAGTGCTGCGGCGCCGCGCATCTGTCTGCGGAGACGGTCTTTGTCTGCACAGTGTCACAGCAAGTGAGACCGGCCGACAGTAAAGTGTCCACTCACTGCACAAACTGTGACAGAGACAGAGTGGAGTCCATCTTTCTGGAGGAGTGTTACTGCGTTTTACAGCCTCAAATATAAACTTTGTTAGACGATAATTATAAACAAACAATCCTGCACAGTGTGGGTGATGTATGACAGATATATATATATATATATATATATATACACATATACATATATATGTGTGTGTGTGTGTGTGTGTGTGTGTGTGTGTGTGTGTGCTTTTAACCTGGCAGTGGGCCTCTCTGCCTGGCAGATAATGGACATTGTTCCACAACAACAGCATTGATCTGGGTGACCCAGCTTTCTTTTTAAAAATCCAATTTTACCAGGAAGTGTGTATGCAGAAATGTAGGCTAGTGGACTACATGTTTCGACACGTACTGGTGCATGCTGGCATTTATTTTTGCACGAGGGGTTAAATTTGTAAAGTCAAATAAAATCACATTTGCTTTTCTGCGCCTTGTCAGCCTAAATGAACCTTTTTTTTCCCCTTTTAAATTTCCAGTTGTGGGGTCAATGTGGTTTCGTTGACGCGATGGCAGATTATTTACAGATGTAACCCCCTCCCGGAGCAACGTGTTGTTGTGCATTACCTGTCCTTTGTGCAGCTTCTTGGTGGCCGTGACCTTTCTGACACTGTTCAGCAGCGATGCCAAAGGCTTCGTCTGCCAGTGCGCATCATTTCAAGTGCTGCTATTTCCAACCATCTCATAAAAATGGAAAATACATTAATGTAGCTGTTTAGTGTTATATTTGTGAAAGAAAAACAAAAACGTTATATATTTTTTAAGTTTGCATTTTATGCTTTAACAAATACATTTCCCGGAGCTGATAACTTTTGGAATCTCTCTGACATTTAATTAAATAGTTTGTCCCGTGTTTCACCTTTGGGGGGACACTTTCAGGTCTTTGAGCTCCTGATATGAAGCAAACTTTTTCCTTTTCTGCAGGACCGCGCAGACGGACTAAGCGGCTCTTCGCCTAGTGGGCGCCTCTCCCAGCTGTCCTCCCTGAACCAGGCCGGTTACTCCTCGGCTCCCCCGCTCTGCCACACTCCGGCCTCTGACTTCCAGCCTCCGTACTTCCCTCCCCCCTATCCCCAGTCCTCCCTGCCATACTCCCAGAGCCAGGACTCATATTCCCACCTGTCAGACCCCTACACTTCCATCAACTCCATCCATCAGCATCAGCAAGTGGCATGGCACTCGCAGAGGTCGCGCTCCGACGATGGGGGACTCCTTTCACAGTCGCACCGGGCTCTGAGCCTCGACCCCCGGCGGGACTATGCAGCTGTCCCCCGGCTGCTGCACGGTCTCGGAGAAGGTGCTGCCGCTCTCGGGGACGGTCCTCTCGGGATGCACCTGGGACATCACGGCCTGGACGATCTTCAGGTGAGTTTATTTATTTATGTTGGCTTTCCATCCTTTGGTTGCGTTGGCGCTGCGCACTGGGAAGACCGTGCGTAAAAGTCACTAATCATTGCGCATACACATGAACTCTTTATGAACGAAATCTCCTCTGGGCCTCTTTGATTGTTTTTTTGTTCTCATCCAATGCCTTCATAATAATCTAATATCGTATAAAATAAGGTCAAAAATATCTCTCATACTTAAAAAGACGTGGACAGGCCCTTAAGGCAATTTATCTTCCACTTCCTTCAAACGACACAATTCATAATGAAATAGCTCACATTAATAAAATAGATTTTTAATTAAGGACTACGAGGCCTACATATTATTAATTACGTTCATTAATTTGAAATGTTTTACCTGTTATTTATCTTTACAATAAACATTTCCAATAAAAAATAGAATAATTAGAAGGAAAACAGTTGTGCGTCGCTTACAACAGACTAAAACAAAAATGTTTTTTTTTTTTTTAAATTAAAAACAAACAAAAAAAGCAGCCCATGTACTGTTGTAAGATCTGAAATATACATTTCTGCAACAATTTTAGCAGAAATGGTGTATTTCCTCTCAAATGTTCGTTCGTGAATGGACAGTATATTAAATATCTGTCCGCAATTTTGCCAAGTTTGAATTGTTGGTGGCCTGTTGAATACGTTTTGTTTGTGTCGTTTTTAAGAGTTTCTGAGACACATGTGTTTCGAGTCTATCTGACATTTTACGCTGATCTTAGTGACTGTAATTTATCCTGTAGATATACAGTAGAGGGGATGCTAAGATGTATATCGACTACATGCACATGTGTTATAATTTTCTGAGATTTTAAGATTTTTAGTTCGAGACAATTACGTGTTTTCCTTTTTCTTTTTTTTTTCTTGGGTGACATTTTGCCCGTCTTATTATTCGTCAGGACATTCATGCAGTATTCTCCGATGTCTCGCACAAAGACAAAGTGATTCTGCAGCCCTTTGCCTTCTGCAGGTTTTTTTTTTGGGGGGGGGGGGAGAAGAATAGTTTCTATGGTTTATTGAGCAGTCAGCTTCCCTGCAGCAGGTGCAGCTGCAGACGCTGTTTGTTGCCTCCTCGCAGAAAAACACACCGAGACCAATTGATGTGCACGGTCATTAATAGAAAAGAAACGTTTGAGAGCAGCGCCATGCAAGGAGTCAACCCGGGCATGTTACTGTTAAACGCTCCCACTTGACAAGGACCTTTTATTTGATTAATGGATTATATCCTTCGCGTTTGAATCCTCTTATAAATTCACCACAAAGGAGACATCCGAGAATCGCCCTGCAAGACAATTTCATCCTCAGTGAATGGAAAGATCAAATAATCTGTCATTTATTCTTTGAATTTATTCTTTACAGTGGCCGTTTTTTGATATTATTTGATCAAATTTTCTTTTTTCACATATTAGTTTTTTTCCTAAATATGCCTATAGTGAGAGAAATATAAAACAAATATATCTTTATATAGGAAATTATTACATTTCTATGCAAAAATAGAACATATTTATATATTTAAAAACTGTTCTTCAGTTAGTTGAAACAGTGTAAATTATTTATTCAATTTAATTGTATTTTTAGAGAATAAGTAGATGGAAAATTAAAAAAGGCAACTTTTTTAATTTTCCAAAACATTATTTGTGAACCAAACACTGGGCTTATAAATAACATAAAAAATATACATTTATATGATTCTACAAAATAAAAAAAATTAAATGGCAAGACAATCCTTTTGTGTCAAGCTGTATATTAATATGAACAAACTGTTTAAAATCATCCGTCATAACTTCCATCATTTATCTTTCCATTCTGCGTGAAGAAACTCAATCGAATAAGAGTTACAGATTTTATTATTTACTCGGATATGGATAGTTGTTCATATGTGCTGCGAGGGGAAAACGTTGGGCCGTCCATCTTGCTCTGGCCTGAGAGAGAAAAGCTGTGTGTGTGTGTGTGTGTATATAAATGTGTATATATAAATGTGTGTGTGTTGGCTGTGAGGCCGGTGGATAAATGATAGTGACTGTCTGTCTGTCTGACACAGGGAATGGAGGAAGGATCAGCCCTGGGCATCCTCGACCACTCTGTCATTAAAAAAGGTAAGAGGTGGGAGAGCTGTGTGTGTGTGTGTGTGTGTGTGTGTGTGTGTGTGTGTGTGTGTGTTTGCGTGTGCGTGACAGAGAGAAGAGAAAAGATCGAGTGTGTATGTGTGCGTTTGTGTCTAAGTGTGCACCTATATAATTGTGCTATACATGCTGAAGGGGGTTTTGTGTTTAGGGGCACTCCAACACCAGTCTCTCTCCCTCTCTCTCTCTCTCTCTCTCGCTGTCTCACACACACACACACACACAC
>CALSBV010012213.1:14802441-14847134 GCA_943590825.1 Bovichtus diacanthus | reverse complement strand
AGAAGTCCTCTAATACTCAGCTGCAGACTTCACCCCAAAGGCACACATTCTTAATGAACTGTTCATGGTCATATGAGAGAGTGTGTGTGTGTGTGTGTGTGTGTGTGTGTGTGTGTGTGAGAGAGGGATTAGAGTGAAGAGGAGAGGAGAAGTGGGGCAAAGAAGAAAAGGGAGGGGAACATGATAAAAGAGGAGTTGTGGGGAAATTTGCAGAGTGTGATCACTCTAATATTACCGACTGTGAGTTGCAGGAGACACAGGGGCACGATTAGAAAATTCAAGTTGGATTTGTTGCTGGTGGAGTCGTGAGAGACTGTGAAAACCTCTCTGGCAAAAAAAATAAAGAAAAAGCCTGATATGATAGACGGGCCTGTTTGGGTGTGTAGTGCTGCATCGGGGGGGAAAAAGTGAAGGTTTGCTCTGAAACGAGCTAAAGATGACACCCAGTGTGTTATAAAATGTCTGACAGGATAACATTAAACGTGCTTTTGCTGACAAAATATAACGTTAACATCGTGGACGCCTTGTATTTTAGAAGTTGTGGATTTTAAACAACATCCATTTACATTTTGAACGTATTTTGGCCTCTAATTTTAAATATCCAAACCCCTCACTGGTATGAACCTCTCCATGCCATAAAGTTTTCACAAAAACAAGGATTTAATTCTCCTGATGAAGTCCCTGAGGAAGAGGAGGCTCATACTGTACATTTGTAGCTCGATTCAAACTGCTGCAAACCAGCAGTCATTTGATGAAGTGACAGTGATTCCACTTGTTTGCCAAACGCTTCGAATTGATCAATTACCACAGCGAGACTCTCCTCGGCAAGCACTTACAGCAGATAGCAGAGCAAACCTAAAGCCCTCATGAATAAGAAAATCCAATAGGGAGAAGAGAACGAGACAGAATATAGGAAAAAAAAAAGAGGGGGAAGATAAAGAGTGGGAGGCACAAGAAAGAGTCAAAGATGATAAGAGAAAGAGAGGGAGCTTTAGTGGGAACTCTGTGGCCTCGCCGGCTGGCTGATCGGCTGCTTGTGAATGAGAGGATTTTCAGTCTGCGCTGCACAGCAGGGCTTCATAAAGAGACCACCCGTCGCCCACAGAGCGTGAGGGGAGAGCCGGTGTACCCACTGTACAGTTGTTCGGGTAAAAAAAAAGGTTTTAAAGAGAGACAGAAAGTCAAAATTGCAGAGCCATCAAGATTGGAGAGACCGGAACAATTAGAAAGATGCACATGTTGCATATTCTTGTAAACATCAATGTATTGTTTGATGTAATTGCAAGCACCTTTAACTGCTTGATTGGTTCCTTAACTCGCCTCAAAAGGCTCATTCTCCCATATGACAAGAACAAAACGTGTTTTCTGGGAACGACATGCAACCTCTGTCGATTCCCGTTCCTAAAAACTGTTTTAAAAAATATTGTTTCTCTGAGATATTTTCTATTTCTTACCTTTTGCCTTTTGTGGTGTCCAGCCACAAGATAGTTCTAGTTTCATTTGTCCGTTTTTTTCTAAACTATTCATTCATTGTATTGGGGTCGGAGCAGAGATTTCATGAATGGGCACCTCAAAACCTGGGCTCATAAATCCAAACGTATCTACAATGCTCGGGATCAATAGAGGTAAATGAGCAGCAACTGTCAGATTTAAACCCAAAATGAAGTCTAAAAAAACACGTTAAATCAATGGGTACAGATCTACTTTATCTGTGTATCCTTGTAAGAAAACGTGGTCCTCATAAGTATATTCAGAGGATTTCTGCCCACACAGCTGCAGGTTTAGTGGATTCAGGATTTAAGATTAAGACTCCAAAGATTATTTCATCAACAGCAATTATGACAATAACAAAGGCTGAAAAGCAAACAGACGTTGTTCTCGATGCCGACGTACATCATTGGATTAGTGACTGAAAAGCAATGCAACAAGTATTGTGGTCAAATAACCGATCGAGGAGATGCTTCTTAAAAATGCTTTAACTCATAAAGCGATTAGAAAAGTCTTCAGATGATTGGCTTTGACACCCCCCCCCCCTCCTCACCTTCACAAAAATCATCTTAAAAGTTTACCACAGTGCAGAAAAGTGAGTGTGAATTGAGCCCTTGAAGGTGTGAAATGAAGCTATGTGAGAATGTGCCGTTGCAATGTAAACACCTGCAGTTTAAACAGCAGAATCAACAAGCAGCACTCCAGAATTAGAGCTGTCGAGGAGAGCGCAGGGAGAACATTACACTGAATAGATTAATCAGGAGAGGAGGAGCACGCTGTCATTCACACAACACTATTGTCCCTGCAGAAGACATATGTTTCAGATTAATGATCTTTATTCATCCTTGATCCCCCCCCCCACACACACTTTGCATCCTGTTTTTGCTGCTGTAAAACTTTCTGTAGCTTTGATTTTCAGATTTTTGTCTGACACAAATAAGGTAAATAGCCTAACAACATGTAAAGTTTTCATGCAAATAAACGCTCTTTTTCCGCCTCCTTTATTTCTTAGTTCCCATCCCGTCCAAGCTGAACGGCTCGTCCCTGCCGGTCTTGTCCCTCTGTAAGGAGGGTCTCGGTGTGGGAGCCGTGTCCAACCCAGCCGAGGTTTTCTGTTCGGTCCCGGGTCGCCTCTCGCTGCTCAGCTCCACCTCCAAGTACAAGGTGACGGTCGGGGAGGTGCAGCGACGCCTCTCCCCGCCTGAGTGCCTCAACGCCTCTCTGCTGGGTGGAGTCCTCCGCAGGTGAGAGGGAGGTGGGGAATGAAGAGGGTGTGATGGAGTTGTTTTTTAGGGAGTCAAATTAGGATTCTTTCAAGTCTATAATTAAAGACAAAAATACTCCATTAATGAATAATTCCCAACCTTGTCTGATTTATCTTAAATCTTTGCTTTTACACTGGAGAGTTTTACCTCATTAAACCTCTAAAAATTGTTCAGGACGCAAAACTCTGTCCTTGGTTGAACTGTCACAGCTTATAGACATAAGAAACATATGCAATGAGACGCCATAAATAACTTGAATTCTAGATGAAAACAGCTGTTACACTTGAAAGCCCATGTTGTTATTTAGTGGTGTATCTCTCTAATTCCTATAGATAACTGGCCGAACATATGTTATGAATAAATAAAAAAAGTTATTTTTTAACTGCATTTCATTCTATTATTATTATTATTATTATTATGGGTTAACTAGAGATGCAAACGCCTGATGGGATTCAGATCCAAAGACTCATAAGAGGATCTCTGGCAGCCTTTACATTTTATATTGGATTGTTTTACTGCACAGAGGTGCTTCTTTATGGCACAGAACAGGAAAGCTGAGCTGTTTTTCCTGTGAACAAAGAAGCTTTCAGGAGGTTTCTGGCTCTGGTGTACTGTAGATGGAGTTCAGTGAAAGATATTTATCCTTTTTTTGGTCAAGTGAAAGAGAAAAAAAAACAAGAACCAGCATTTATTAAAAATGTAGTCTTCACTCAGTCGCATAAACAACACTGCAGGGGAGAGATGAAAGCTGCCAAAACATCTTGTTTTTAGTTAAATGTAATTTTACAAATGTAACAATCGTAATATGACAAAGATAACTGAACTGAAAACTGCTTCCTTATATTGAATCTGTGAGAGTAGATTGTCGTTGTTAGTTAATACAAAATGCTTCCGACCACACCACAGAGACTCTTGTTGTAAACGTCCATGTACTCCATTTTCCGAAAGCTTTTCAGAATAAGAGCGCTTTAACTTAACCATGGGGCCTGAGCTGAGGACCCAAAATGGGTCATGGGACTAAATCACAAGAGAAGCAATGTGGTTTAATGAGCCACAGCCTCGGGGCAAGAAAACAACTTTATGATTCGGATTGCAGGCTGAAATACTTTAAGAGGACATAATTAAAAGATCTAAAGGGTGGTAAATATCCTAAACCTCCTCAGCAGAGAGATGCAGCTCATAACTGATAACACATCAGTGATTATTCATTTGAGGTACTTGTGCTTTACTTGAGTATTTCTGTTATACTTTATACTTCGACTTCACTGCACTTCAGAGGAGGAAAAGTACTATTTACTCCACTGCAGTTATTTGACAGCTGTAGTTACTGATTCCTTTGGAAATTAAGTTTGTACATATGATAGTATATATAATGTATATATAAAGTAGTTCAAATAAGCTCCACCTCAACTAACAGTGAAATGTTACTTCCATGTTAATACACCAAACCCTATTATCTATTAATATAACAATATTACACTTACAGGCTGTTTTCTACATAATAAGTACTTTTACTTTGGATATTTAAAGTACATATGTGTGTTTACTGTTGTAAATGCATGACATATGTTGACACTCTGAGTACTCATATAAATATTTCTGTATTAATAAATATCCAAATGTTCTGTAGCTGTTTAAGAATAAAGAAAGTGTTGAGAAAAGGCAAAGTAACAAGAAAAAACAGCGAAGAAATACAAGACACTATCGGTGTTGGCAGGGAACATACTGTGGGGAGATTTCAGCTTCACATTCAATTACATAAACACACACAAATGCATGCATACATGCCCAGCCGTACACACGGCCAGGCACACACAAAACGCATAAACACACATACACACAAGAACCATCTCCTAAAAACTGCTCTCTCTGTCTCCCTGTCCCCCCTCAGGGCGAAGTCAAAGAATGGTGGCCGCTGTCTGAGAGAGCGTCTGGAGAAGATTGGCCTCAACCTGCCCGCCGGGCGACGCAAGGCAGCCAACGTCACTCTCCTAACATCTCTAGTGGAGGGTAGGGAGAAACACACACACACATACAGTGACCTGCATATATCCTGACAGATAGAGACACATATTCACATAGAAATACACTCGCATGAGCAGACATGAATAAACAAGCCATAGCATGGGTGGCTGCATGCGTGGATGGTGTCACTTGAAAAAGCTAAAGCTGCGGCTGCCTCACAAAGCCAAAGAGCAGTGAACTGTTTGAGTGGTGAAAGTGAGAGAAATGGCTGAGTTTGTCTCTTGACCTGACCCGACCGGCGCAGTTACAGCAGTCCTTTAAATGCATGTATATGGATAATTATCTGACGTAAAAACTGAACCGTAGCACTGACATTTAGCTCTTAAAAACACACAGAAGTGGAGCTGCTTTTTTGCCGATCTAATGCCGAAGACTATCTCTTTATGTACGAGTTAGACTCAGTTTAATTAGACACAGTCTCACTCTCCTCCTCCTCCTCCTCCTCCTCCTCCTCCTCTTCCTCCTCCAGGTGAGGCCGTCCATCTGGCGCGGGACTTTGGTTACGTGTGTGAGACAGAGTTTCCAGCCAGAGCCACAGCCGAGTATCTGTGCAGGCAGAGCGAGCCGGACCAGCTCCCGACACGGCGCAGCATGCTGCTCGCCACCAAGTGAGTGCTTCATCCCTCCCGCTGCGCAGTTTTTAAAGGAGCAATCCGCTGATTTTACATGTGAGTTTGCTGGTCATGGGGAGTCCCAGGAGTTTTGTCACTTGAGTAGTTTCAGCGTCAAATGTATGACAACATAGTAAATGTGCTACAAACTGAGAGGTTTGAAAGATGTGAGTGTTCATTAGACACGGAGGGTCGAACAAAAGATGCCATTAAGATGCCTTATGGGAAGTGTAGGCTCTAGGGTTTTTTTAAATCTTTAACCGCACTAAGGAGTTGAAATGGGACAATATGAAGATTTCATGTCACGATTATCCAAACCAAAATAATTTCAATCCATGATATTATCCTGAAAATCATCAAAATATGCTTATAATTCTCAAACAAAGTTATTAAAAAAAAAAAAAACATCAACTTTGTTTGACATTTCAATGAAGTTTTGTTTTTCTTTACCATCAAAACACATCAGTTTTGGTTTCAGAATTTAAATGTCTCACTTTTAATGTAAAATGTTGGCCACAAAGTTGTAAACAGTATGTGCTTAAATATCATTAAAGGTGCGATGGACAAAAGAAGAAAGGCACCTGCAAACTGAATAAATGCTCGTAAAAGATTTGTAAAACTACAGCATTTTCACAAAGATGGTGTTCAACTAATGTCAAAGCATTTTTCGTTTTTCTTGATATTGTCAAAACAGTAGATATAAATAAATTGTATATACCTCTTTTATTTAGTTTGACTTCGCTAAGCCCCCCAAACCATTCTGTTGAGGGTGTAATAATCTTAATTTGGCACATAATTCAGGTTGTAATCATGGTAAATGCAAAATGTATTCTACATAAAGCTGTACTGAGGCAAGAATAGTAATTTTTTCAACAATAATTACAGACTGAATCTAATTTATCATTGTGGAAATAGCGTTTTAAAAAATAACAAACTAATGTCTTGTGTTTGTTCTTCTCAGGGAGATCTGTAAGGAGTTTGTGGACATGATGTCCCAGGACCGCTCTCCGCTGGGCGGCAGTCGACCAACCCCCTGCCTTGAGCCCGGCGTCCAGGGAAGCCTCAC
Organism: Bovichtus diacanthus; assembly: GCA_943590825.1. Taxonomy (NCBI): domain Eukaryota; kingdom Metazoa; phylum Chordata; class Actinopteri; order Perciformes; family Bovichtidae; genus Bovichtus; species Bovichtus diacanthus. The sequence goes on along the minus strand of CALSBV010012213.1, from coordinate 14,840,679 downwards.
CCACTTCAGCCTGCTCACCCACGGCTTCGGTACCCCCGCAATCTGCGCCGCGCTCTCCGCCTTCCAGAGCTACCTGATGGAGGCGATCAAAATGCTGGACAAAGGAGAGGGCGGAGGGAAGAGCCACCACGACAAGGAGATGAAGCACCGCAAATAGAGGGAGGACAGACAAGATGAAGGACGGTTGAGATGAGAGGCAGAAAGGAAGAGAGAAAGAGGGGAGAAAGACTGACCGGTGCCCCTCTGCGTCTTTACCTTCGCCCTCAGGATAAAAACTGAGACTTTTACCTCCCAGAAAAACCTCTGCGGCCCCTCCCGTCGAGGAGGCGGGGGTCATGATGATATCTGTACTGTAATGTGTGTCCACAACCACCTCACTCAACATGACGCATGGACCTCTCTTCTCAGTAGCTGGTTTGTGTCATGATGGCGTCTACAAAACATCTCTTCAGGATGAGTTCCTACATATGGCTGTATTTATTTCCCCCCCCCTCCCCCTTTTTTTCTTTCTTTTTTTGGTAAACATGTCACCTTTATCTGCGTTTTAGAAACCCCTGCCTTCAGTCACTCTCACACACACAATTCTACACTTTTTTTTTTTTTTTTTTTGGGACTGAACTCATCTGGGAAGCGTCGTAAAGCCATATCCGAGACAACAACCTGCTCTTTGCTCCTCTTGAACTTTGGGAGACTTTTAACTCCACCTGATTGGACATATGTAGTTCTTCTTCGTGGGTGGTCATGGCAAATTGAGTTCTCTGGGTTCTCTAACAGCGAGGAGGAGTCAAAGGCAGCTAAAGGAGATTTGGTTTCTTTTATTTTGAAGTACTACGTGTTGGTAACTTAAGAAAATAAGACAAATCATTTTGTACTTTCTGTGTATGTTTATTATTAATGTTATTACTGTTGTTATTATTATTGTATTACGGCATAAATGTAATATATTATTAAAGAATTAAGAACTGCTCGGTTTAGTTTCATGACTGTTTTTATGGTTTCATCTGGGACATCAGAGCGATAAAAGGTAATGACACCTTCAGGTACATTTAAATGCAACTGCCCACTTCAACTTACTTTTGAATCCAATGGGCTTTTATTGTGCTCGCATTGTAAACGCTTCCTCTTTCCATTTGTTGCAATAATGATATTTTTTATTGATCCCTGTAGGCAAAGTCTATTGTGACTTCAACAGGAAGGTCAGAGCGAGGGCTGCAACTAACACTTCATTTCATTATTGATTGACGTGTCGATATTTTTTAGGTTAATTGCTTTGTCTATAAAATGTCAGACAATCGTGACAAATGTCCATCACAGTTTCCCAGAGACCAACCTGATGTCTTCAATTTGCCTGTATAATCTTGACCAACAGTCCAAAACCAAAAGATATTCGATTCCCAATGATTTTAAACGTTAAAAAAAAAAAGCAGCTAAACCAGTAAATGTTTGGCATTTCATCTTCAGGGACGTTGGTCGGTCCAACACATATCTCAACAACTATTACGTGGATTGTTTTATTGTTTTAAACATGAGACATTCATGTTCCCCAGATGATGTACCCCAATAACTGGTGATTCTCATGAGCTTGACATTTCTGCTCTGAGAAAAATGTCTCCACAGCTATAAAATGGATTAAAGTTTATGTTTGGTACACACATTCGTGCCCCCCCCCACCGCTCAGGATTAATTGTAATAACTTTCAATGTACTGTAGCGCCTCCATCAGGTAAACATTTTAATTTGTCCAAAAAAAGACATTCCCATCAGCCTCAGCTTTACTTTGTGTGCGGTGCTACTTGTTAGCGTGCGTATACTGTAAACTAAGCTGGAGAACACGGTAAACCTGCTAATTATTAGCATGTTAGCATTTAGCTCGGCTCCTATCTATCAGTGAATTTTATAACTTTTAGGACCTAATCATTTATGTAAGGGCTATTCAAGTGTTCATACTGGGAGTATCACAAAAAAAAAAAAAGAAAAGATAATTCAGTGATTTATAGACGTCTCTTTCCAAATGTAAGTCTATGGCCCAACGGCTTCACATGACGGACCGGAAACTTGTAATCCCACGGTTTGGCCACTACGGAAATGCGCCCCCTTCCTCGCGGCTCGGTCTACACATAGGTTCTCTCACAGAGTCTGACATGTTTCTACAGTGGCGCAGAAGAACAAACCAAACTCCGGCTCTAGAGAGGGCCGTTCATTAAGGCCACAGAAGGTTCTCCGAAAGTGAGCGGAGGGGTGTATACAGATACCACTGGACCTTTAAGTACATCCTCACAGAGCCGCTAAGGTGGCTGTAAATCACCTTAATTAAATACTAAAATTGTTGATTAATTTTCTGTCAATCTACTAAACAATTAATCGACTAATTGTTCCCGTGCTTGTGTAGCGCGTGGCTAAAGGTGGCCAACACAAAAGCCTGAATTAGTGGCCGCGGACACATTTTCTGTGTGCAGCTCCAAAGGGGCCAGTGAAAACAAGAAAGCAGGGCCCCTCTATGCATGCAGTGCTGCAGCAGAGGCCCGGGGAGACGGGGCCGTCACAGCTGCAGCCCTGAACATTGTACCTGGGAGAGCAGAGGCAGCGGTGCGACCCCCAGCGCCCGACAAGCCACAACACACCTCGGCTCCCCCTCAGCCCATCTGCTCCACGTTTCTCCCAGCGACCACCTCTCACCACCCCTGCGCAGTCCTTCACTTTATTTAACCAGGACAAGATACTCAACGCAATTACTGCTTTCCAGGGACCGCACACATAACACGTGTCGTCTGCGAGTACGCTCTCAAACATCACTCATCTCTACCTGCCTATATCTCCCTTTCTCTCCTCCCATCTCATTACCCTCCTGTGTCAACCCCCCCCCCCCCATCCCTTCATCTCCCACTCTGTAACCTAACTCCCCCTCCCCTCATCTTCCCCGCACCCCCCCTCCCTTCTCCCCCTATTCTCTCCCTCTATCTGACACTCAGCGGGGCCGCTCTCCATCTCTCTCTGTGCCTGCAGGCAAACATATGCTGCTCTTCCCGTCAGATTCCGGTGTGTTTGAGAGAGGAGGGATTGTTTAATGTTTATTAATCACCTGTCTGTGGTGGAGAGAGGAGACGATGATAGAGCCACACACACTCTCGTACACACGGCCTGTCTCGCTCACACACACACACACACACACACGTTCAGCTGTGATGTTACAAACTTGGCCTGGTTTTTCCATTTACAGCTTTAAGTATGCTCATTTACTGTAACACTCCCTGTATACAGTCAAAATGTATCTATTTCAGTAGCTACATATAGCAAATCATTCAAATTGATGTGCTCGTTTTCCTCAAAGATCCTCCTGCAAACTCAGGCAAGTATTCAAATCCTTTACCTTATTAAAAGTCCCATTACCACACTGTAAAAAATACTCTGTTACAAGTAAAAGTCCAGCATTCAAAATGTAAGTATTACAAGTAAAAATACACAAAACAGAAAAAAGGCACCCTGTGACTGTTATTACGTATACCATTAGATAGATTAAGATAAATAAAAAATAATTCAAAGAAAAAGCAGTAAATCATCACATTTAGGAGGCTGGAAGCATGAAATGATTTTGCTTAAAAAATGAATTAAACATTTAAAATAGTTGCCAATTAATTTTCTGTCAATGTGCACAACTTTAACGTACGTTGTAAAGTGACTTGTAACTAAAGCGTTCAGTAAATGCAGTGGAGTAAAAAGTACAATATTTCCGTCTGAAATGTCGTGGAGTGAAAGCAGAAAGTTGCATGAAAAGAAAATAATCAAATAAAGTAAAAGTACCTAAAATCCGTGGTAAGTACAGTACTTGAGTCAATGTACTTAGTTACTTCCACCTGCTGACAGGCCCCTTCTTGATCTTTCAAAACCAATTTCAGTAACAAATACATTTAAAACAAAGAGTTGAATTCCTGCACACTGTCAGCACATCTACTAAAAATGCAGCCTGTGGCTTTAGCATCGAGATGTTGTTTCATATTGTGAATTTGATGCCTGACAAAGGTAACGAAAACGTTGCATTTTCAATAATCATAGTGCTGACAGTGTGCAGGAATCCAATGCTTTCATTTGAGTTATTTCATTTTCATACTTCACAATATATTTAGCGACAGACATTTGAGATCTGGTTTGTGTTGAGCTTCTCCCAACAAATTTAGAAAATACTTTTTTTTTCATAGCTTGACTACTGACACATCAGCCTGTTAAATAAGGAAACAAGAACGAAAATAAAGAAGCGCATCAACGTGGCCGGTTCTGTTGTTTGTGGGAGTTACAGCAGTTGGTTTTTCTTCAGAGAATTTTAATTGATTTTGATGATCCACATCAGGGGTCCCCAACCACCGGGCCGCGGACCTCTACCGGGCCGCGGATCATTTGGTACCGGGCCGCGGATCATTTGGTTTTTAAAGAATAAAACGTTTTTTTTTTGTGTTGGTAATATTCATTGTAAACATTTTTATGTATTATATTATATATATTACAATGTAATAATATTTAAAATAAAGTGCATGATATAAAATAGAATAATAACTACATTTACATTATATATGTAATAAGCAAAAAGCTTCTGCTAATGAAGAAGACTGCGAGATGTGATTGAAACCCCGAGAAAAGAAAGCTGGTAAGCAGACCTTGAGTCAGGATCATTTACCGCAGTAAAACCCAAGAACTTGTTTTGATCTGTAACTTCTGCTTATTGGCCGTCACAGTTCAGTGAATGGATATCTGATGATATATATTTCAACTTTCAAAATGCGTTGTGTATTGGTTGTTATTGAAATAAACGGAGGGTGCAAAAAAAATGAACACATACAGTATTAAAACGTACCTGAAGCGACCCTGCGCTCAGACTGAATCACTATCAGAACACCTGCACGACGTGACCCGATTCATTGGTTCTGCAGTTCATGCCAACCTTGTTTGTATTTTGTTTATTTACCGACTCTGCTGTGGATACAGCTCCATGCTAATTTTTTTTCAGGCCATATTTTGAGATGTTTAATTGATGACATGGATACATGGATTTCATTGACTTCAGGGTTCCATGTTAAAAATGTGATAAAACAACCACCTTGTTTTGAACACATAGCAGCTAGCATCTATTCACCTGTATACTAAATGAAATGTGGAAATCACAGCGCTTGTAAACTGCATTTGTAAATTAAATTTCACCTAAAAAGGGAATTTAATTACATTTACCTAAGTATACCTTCTTCTTCAGCTCTGAAACACCATTTGAACTAAACATTTTTTTTTACTTCTACAATAAATACTACCAATGTTTCTACGTAGTTTGGTCATTTAGGGAATCAAATTCTATCAGAATACTATTCTTTTTTTTTTTTTTTTTTTTTTTTTTTTTTAAGTAACACCAAATGTGCATGCGTGTTTTATTACACGTGTACAAGCATGAGCAAAAGTACACAGCCAGAAGGCTGTTCTCTTTCTATGTGCAGATGAGTAGACTAGAGAGCAATGAGAAAGCACCACAGGGACAAAGAGCTTGTATCTGAACTGTGTGTCACTTTTTATTGGAACAGAAAGAGCATGGAGGTCAACGGTACAAAAAAAAAAAAAAAAAGGAAAGAAACGAGGGCGTGAGGGTTGATAGTTAAGCAGTGAGCGGTCACTTGGCGCCGGCGGAGAGCTTCTCCAGGTCATGGATGCCCTCCTTGTCAATCAAACGGACAGTGAAGGAGGGGAGGTTCAGGATGAAGCGCTTCTTCAGCTGGAGGAAGGAGACAGACGGGAAATATTGAGGCATGAATAAGCAAGAATCAAGTAAAGCAAAAACAGAAAAATAAAAAAGACGCAGATTGACAAACTAAGTGGGATACTGACTATTAAAGTTGCTATGTGAAGCAATTTACATGCATTAAGCGCTTTGTAACTACTGTAAAAACTGAGACCTTCAACGTCTCTGTTGCCTGTGGACTGACTTCTATGTCACGTCTGTGATTTCTAAAAAAGGACTGCGAGGGTTTTGCAGAGAAAATCTAAAAGGATGAGCGCTGCTGAGTGCCTTGCCTCTCTTCAGCTCCCCTACAGCGCCAACAGTGTGTAGCTAACGTAGCAAAATACGGTCTCTCTTTAGTGGATCAAGTCAGCTAATTCATCCAGACTTCAGGAGCTGAAGTGACCAGCTGACTGTTTGCAAATGACTTCATCAAGTTAATATTACAAAACAACCAGTTCCAGATCGAGGCAGCGCAGGTAAGTTACAGCTAGCCCTTAGCTTGCTTAGTTAGTTATTGCTAACAAAATACTATCCGAGTGGATATGCACGTTGGCTGACTTGACTAATGACTTCACAAGCCAACGTGACCCATGATACCGCAGAGGAGTATAACAAACAATTACTTTCTACTAGTCAAGAGCGATGAAGAACAGCGGCGGCGGCCAACTAGCCAGCTGTAACCTACGCTAAGTTAACTTAGCAACACGCCATGGATCTGGTGTTGGTTGCTTTGTAACGTCATTTGCAAACGGCAAGCTAGTTAGTATCCTGCAGCCAATGGTCCAAATAAAATACAGGGACATAACACGTACATATTGTAATGTCACGTCACTGTTTTTGCTGATGCCAAGGATGCTAGCTTGTGCTAACGGAGAGCGAGCTCGAACGAGCTACAGGATAATGACTGCAGTTCACTTAACAGCCACTGGTGTCATTGATTATCTGACAGTTCCTCCTCGTACCTTAAAGGCCACAAGTGTTTTTAGAAGCGTTGTTGACACCCATCACTCGCCTGACTCGACACATATGCTTCCTTTTATCAAATGCATGAATCCACAATGACGCTGAGACACAGCAGTCTACTGTTAAATGTAATCTTCACAAACAGCAGTTTAAAAATCGCACCAAACCAAACGTTTATATGTTGCAAACTTCTTAATATATATTAATAGACATCTGTAATGATTGATCAAGGCTCGCAGTGTGGCTACGAGCTGGCCGGGTTCATTGTGGGAACAAAGGTCGGGTCGAAGGTCAGTGTGGATTGAACGGACGTCTCACTTTTGGATTCCCATAAATTAGAGGAAATCTATGAGAGTGAATTTTCTAACTTCCCACAGAGAACACTTTCGCAGGGTTAAGTTTCTATGTGAGAGGCTGAGCAACATCATAGACAATTCAATAAGATGCTTATAATTCTTATTCATACTAGAACATGTCTGCAGTGAAACTTCTTGAACTCACTTCTTCAATGCACTTCTTCAGCAGATCCAAAGCCTCATCTCGGGTCAGATCTAGAACAGAAAAAAAATTGAAGAAAATGAGAATGCTGAAATGGGAGGGGAATGACAGAGACATAAATTTGATTAAAATGAAAAGGAAAGGCTGCTTTTATTAACTGAGAAATTAAGTGGATGCTGCAGTGTAGTATTGGGGAGAAAGGGGGGAGCATGACGCCATTTTAAAAACATTTGATGCTCCTTTGTCAGATTTATCAGAGATATTTTTACCGCCAACCACCATGGAATTAACATACAAACTGTTGTCTTGTTTCTACACTAATCATTTGCCATTGGGTGAAACAGTTTCATTAACAAGAGCCCGTACAGTGACACGAGTCTGTACCGGGACTAAAGTGTGGATCGACTCCATAACCTCCGCAGTGAAAGCTCAACAGACCTGCATCATATTCTTTATCTCTCTCTCTCTCTCATGTGTTTCCAGGCAGTCTCACCGGAACAATAAACGGGGAAAAAAAAAACTAGACATGGATGAGGCATTTCTCTGCACTGACCTGGTCTGTAGTGCTGGTCAAGGATGGAGAGAGTGAGGAAGGCTCCGTAGCCGTGGGCAGCGAAGGGGGCCTTGGCCAAGGAAGACATGTAGTCCATGTAGTAGAGACCGGGGCCGTCTGTGTCATCGTAGCCCGCCAGCAACAGGTTCACATGATATGGAGTCTGGAGACAGAGGGAGGGAGGGAGGGAGGGAGGGGAGGTTTAATATTCAGATCTATGAGAAGGGATTTAGGGACGTCGGAATAACACTCAAAATAACACCATGTAAATTAGGCATAAATACGACAGCGCCGTTATTCTTTATACGTATACAATAATACATAGATTTTCCTCAGGTCTCTATGAGGTTCTATCGTAGAGCTCCGGCTGCTATTTTTCCTTCATTTCTGATTCAACAATGTCAGGAGAATGAAAAAAAAAAGGACATGTTTTCATGACACTGGGGCGCACAAATTTCAAACTGAACATTTTTAACTTGCGAATACGTGACTGACCCTGGAGTGACTTCTCTTCTAGCCGCATCTTTGCCATAGCATGTAATCGCGTCGGCGCAAAAAATTTCCTTCGCATTTTGGTGCGAGCTAGTCTTTCTCCACAGAGCTGTGTCAGCGCTGGAGAAGGGTCTGGCTCCACACATCATCATTGTGCTGAAGGGGGAAAGAAAACGCTCTGGCTTGTTTGTATTTCTTCAAACCAATCACAATACTCTAGGGTGGCGCTAAGCACAGGATGCAGCTACTGTGCCTTTGCAAAATAGATACTGCCGATAGCGGAAGGGCAGGAGACTGTTGGCTGAAATATGCGGCCAATGGCAGGCTTGTACCCACAGTGTACATCCGGTCAGACTAGGTGTGAACACTCCCTTAGTCTGGGATGCACACGAATTGAATTCAATGCAACTGCCTGGATTTGCAAACTTGAGTATATGCGGTGTGTGTTTTACCATCATGTTGCACGATATTGCATCTAAACGGTTACTTCTCTCCATCGGTATATGTGCGGCTACGACGGCGTCGCTGGCTGTGGGTTCACGAGAGAAAGACATCTCACCACTTGAAACGTACGACTTCTTGATTTTTCAGACATTAACTCAGCATAAACACCAGTGAGAGAGCGCGGGGAGGGGGAGCTGAGAGGGGTGGAGGGAGAGGAAAGGTGAAAGGGGACACAGGACAGAGGAGGTGAGCGTGTGTGCGTGTTTGAGGAGGGGGAATCAGGGTGTCACTGGCAGTGTGACATCTGCTGGGAGTCAGCACCCCTGTTGCTCCTCCATCGCGCCCTCCCTCCCTCCCTCCCTCTTCATCCCTTCTTTACCTCCCTCCCTCCTCCCCTCTCCACCGCCTTCACCCTGTGCCCTGGAGTAGCGCCAGGGCTCATTAAAAACTTCTAAAGTCGTTTCTCTTGCCCCTTCCTCCCCCCTTCTTCTCTTTTTAAATTACATCTTTTACGCTTGCAGCCTCTTCTCCCTTCTCTTCCTCCAAAACACAAATTCTCTCTTCGTTGTTGCAAGCTACTGTTCCTCCTATAAAAAAAAAAAAAATCCCTTTAAAAACTAGACAATTTCAAAACAACTTATGGCCTAAATTCTTGACGGAGGTAGAATCGCTGCAGTGTTTTGGGTTGAAATGCAACAAGATAAAAATATAATATTGCATTTTCTGTTGTGCAGTGAGGCAAATGTGATTCATATGACGCCAGGCGAGTTGTGATCTGTACACCTGCACTCTCATTTCAATTTATCTCTGAGCCAAGCTGCTTATTTCTGTGACTTGTGTGTTAGCGCTGCGTTTGCCACAAGGGCAATGATGATCGTTATGCTCCCTGTGGAGTCAGCTTTAGTCTGTGTGTTAACGACGGGTTTGAACGCACACATGTGAGAAAAGAGAGTGTGTTTGTGAACGGGCATGAATCTCAGGTTGAACATCTTAATGTGTGTGTTTACGTGTGTGTGCTTCAATTCCTCCGTGAGCCTGCGAAGGCCCCAGTGGCGCCACCCCCACCCACCAGACACCTGTCTCGCTGGTTACAATGTAACAATAATATGGACTTGGCATCAAAATAACTTTCGCTTCCCATGTCACCTAGGAGGGAACCAGGCACCTTGTTAACCCCGCCACCTGAACTCACACCCACGTTCACAGGCAAACAATACACATCGTATGTTTTATCCCCCCGCTGCGGTGCTTGCTCTCAGCCAAACAAGGAAACAAAAGCTTCAACCATCAGCAGACACAAAACCCGCTCCACATGGGAGAATAGTTTGACATCCTGGAAAATACTTCTGTTTGCATTCTTGCAAAGAGTTGGATGAGAAGATTGATACCATGCATGCATGTACGGTAAAAATGCAGCTGGAGCAAGCAGCCGCTTAGCTTAGCATAAAGACTGGAGAACTGGGGAAATGCTAGGCTGGTTTATGAAATCATAGCCAAGAGATAATCCAGAACACAAACTACAGTAAACAGCGTGTATTTTAATATTAGATATAAACGTGTTAATTAGGCCTACAACTAACAATTACTTTCATTATAAGAAAACTGTGAAAAAACTGTTATATTTTTCTACACCCCAAACAGTAGTATTCAATTTACTATCAATTTTGTGAAACAAAAAAAAATTATTTCACATTTAAGAAGCTATAACCATCAAATGTTCGGCATTTTTGCTTGAAAACTGACAATTAACCATCAAGAAATTAGCAGATATATTTCCTGTCAATTGATTAATCGTTAGTGTTAATGAGGTTTAGCCAGGTTTCCAGTCTTTGTGCTAAGCTAAGCTAAGATAACTTGCCTCTGGCAGTAGCTTCATATTTAGTGAACGGACGAGAAGTATCGACCCTCTCATCTAACTCTCGACCCTAAATCGAAAAAGGCGCCTAAAGAAACGTCACTATTCCTTTAAGACATCGGCAGTGTAGGATTCAGAGCAAAAACAGCTTTAGTTGTGACACAAATTAAGGTCAGGCCGCTAAAAATCATCACAAACTCCTCCCCAAACTCTCCGCTTCCACGTTCCAGCACTCCCTCCCTCCTTTCCTCCCTCCTTTCCTTCCTCCCACCTCTCCTCCCTCCTTTCCTTCCTCCCACCTCCTCCCTCTCTCCCCCTATTTTTGCACCCTGCCCCGGGGCATGTTCTCTTTATTGGCATTTCTCCTCAATCTGCTGTATTAATTGTTCATCTGTGCAGGAGCAGGGGAGCCGTGTGCAATATGGCGCCAGTAATTATTTGTACCCTTTGTGTGCCCGCCCCTGCTACAAAATATTTTACAAACCCATATGGGGCCAGCTGTAGATCACCACCGCACAGAGGCTAACTGTTGCTGCGGCATTATAGAAAAAAATCTTAAAACAAACAGCTCAAACTTTACAGATTGACAATTTTTTTTGCTTCTTCAGCCTACTGCAGAGCAAACATCCACACACACGTATATATATATAAATATATATACACAAAAACTGATGACTGCAAGGCTTTTAGGCTTCTAAATATCCTCCCAAAGAAAATCAAATATCATATTATAAACCGTCTGCCTCCCCTTCCTGTATCTATTTAACCTCATCATGTCTCAGACACCTACCTACACTTGTCAATTCAATATCAATTTAGTCTGTGTTTATCTTCAATACGCAATTTTTTGCAAATATTACAGCACATCAGACAGGAAGCTAAAGCAAATAGAGGCAGAGCAGATGCTGAGTTTCTATGCCCCTAAAACTTTGCAGTTGTTGTTTTGCTCTTTGGTGAATTTCATGTGTATCATTACCGATATGCATGCAGCAGAGTCGAGGCCTCAGGTGATTATGCTTACCGCTGGGTTTTTTTTTTCTCTTCCTTCTTTGTCTCCTCTCTAAAGCTTGAGTGAATGCAGTACTCCAGAGGTTAGCAGAGTTGTTTTTCTGGACGGCAGGCTGGTAGGCACAGTCGTATGTGAACAGGGTTTCGCTTACTCTGCGCCGACATGCTCTGCTGACTTTAGCTAACTACACCTCCCGGAGGTCTGCAGCCACTGGGGTATGACATCTTTCAGACTAAAGGACTCATCTGTAATTTATCCTGCAGGAATAAGGCCATCAGAATTAACAATATACCACTGATTAATTTATCAGCCAGTGGTTTTTAACCTAAGGGTCTGGATGTGCCAGTGGGATCACATGACTTTTTTTTTTTGGGAAGATGATTTAAGGATAGTAGGAAAAAAAAGAGAAAACATTTGATATATAAAAGCAGATCATTATCTTTCCTTTCTGTCTGAACTCAACTTGAATCTGCAGTGATTTAATCAGATTAATTAAAATGCATTCCAACATATGCAGCCACGTCCCTAGACAAGAACCGAGCATAGTCTTGGACTACAGGCGTTTTTCATCTACATTAAATTTTGTTTTAGTCAACAAATGGGCCTAATCTATGCTGTTCATGTTGTTGAAAAAGTTTTTTTTATTATTATTATTATTATTTATTTGGGGTTGAACAAAATGAGAACTTTAAAGAAGTTAAGTTACTTCGGGCTTGGAGAAATTTTTATGCACATTTAAAAAAAACTAAAAAAAACAAACTGAAACTTTGTCGACCAAACGATTAATCTGTTAATGTAGTTTAAACGATGACAAAAATCCATTCATTAAAGTTGTGATAGAGCAATCGTACTGAATTGTTTAAGTAACACACTTCTTCAAAGATAATCATTATTGACCCAAAAAAACAGGTCAAATTCGATCTTCTGGGCGTTTGTTGAAGAACTATTACTACTATTTTTACATTCAAATGGACAACACACATTACATATTCTACATACTCAAGATGTTCGGGGGGGGGGGGAACACCATAAAAAAAAAAAAACCTGTTTATACAACATAATTTGCAAATGTCCATATACTCTGGAGGTTGATGAATGTGAGAAGAGCATAGCTGGAGGAAGGTGTGGGATGCTGCAGAGAAACTGCTATTGCTTCAGTTTCTGAGCACTCCTGAGAACGCAGCATTAGTAAATCCTGCACTCATAAAAACCAAATTCATAACCGTGAGGCACAAAAATAACGATACACTCACAGCTTATGGCAAGACATGAATATAAATGTTATCCTCCACAACATGAACAACCTTGACAGAATAAAAACGATCCTGATCCTATAGGTCCCTGCTGCACATTGTATGCGTGTGCATGTTGACTCCTACTCGTTCTCACACTCCAGCCTGTGTAGTGTCGTCAACTGGGCCTGGTTGTTTCCCCCTGGGACCCCCGCACCTCCTCCTCCTCCTGCTCCGGCTCTACCCCTATCCCCCGTTCGATGTGTCCCACATTCCCTTCTCTGCCACACTAATTGTTTTTTGTAATTATTTTCACCCGTCTGCTATTGTGACAGGCAGCGGCTGCACTACTCTTAACAAATTAGTGCAAGAGATACGACGCATGGATACGAGAAGCAGAGCCGGCTTGAGCAAGGGCCGTAACATCTTAAACACCGCGCACACAAACACCAACATGGGCTATGTACTAAAAAGCCAAACAATTGATTCATATTGAAAAGTATTGCCAGATTAATAATAATAATGTATAAGAATATGTATCCTAATGTTTTTTGAAAAAGGCATCTGGTATGCTCTTATTTTGTAGATTTGGGGGTAGCAGGGGCAAAAAGTCTGCATGATGGGTTTACTAGGGCTGGGTATCTCACCTCATCACTTCTCTTCTGTTTTAATTTACTACACTTTATTCCCTTTAGACTACATTTGAAGTAAGTTCATTAACACTGATGCATTAAGCAGTTTGACATATTTTGTTCCAGTTGAAAGGTTGGTTTTCCAAGGTTTTGTATTTTGTACACATTGTGAAGCCCTTTGAGGCACATTAGTGAGTTTAGGTTCTATAAAAAAAAAAAGTTTTAGATTTTACTTTGCAAACATTGGTCCCTAAACTAGGCTACCAAAAAGACACAAATAATCAAAAAACTCTGCTGTCTTATAATGTATTAGTATCATGTGGGGCCGATCCATCTGTGTTTACTGGGGCACGGATGTTATCCGGGGCTGTAGACCGTGTAACGTTACGTTAGTTTGTTTATTGGACTAAATCCAAAGTGGCAGGAACTAGAAAACGACCCGAATATTCGTCTCGTCTTTTCGGTGGCGGAGCAGCCAGGAGAGCAGCCCGTCGGGGGAGGAGAGAGGTCAGCGGAGCTGGCAGTCGGCAGCCGCCTCGGTCAGACGGAGCCTCCGTCAGCGGCCACCGAGACTTGAGTTCAGCCAGAACAAGCCCCAGCCCGGCAGTCACAGCGGGCTGGACCTGTGCAACAGCAGCAACAGGGAGTCTGCAGCTTCCCGGTGCTGTGGCTGAACTCCAGCTAACTGAAGCTACGTTGTTTCCAGAGGCTGCTGACAGCGATACACTCTGAGAAACAGCCTCCTGGCAGCTGAGAGGACGAGGTGGTGCGGGTGGTTTTCTCGTTTCTGCCACTTTGAATGTAATCCAATAAACAAAGTATAAAACAGACAATATCTACAAGCGAGTCAGGCAGCTGTGCTTCTTCTCTCTGTACTGAGGCAGACTGCAGCTACACTGACTCACTATCACCTCTAGAGGAACACGTGGTATTACAGCCTGGACGGAGCAGCTAGCTGTTAGCATGCTAACTTCAGTAGATGTCTCTGCAGCACAACACATGGACGTCAACACTGTCACCTCTTCACTGTCTGTTCATAATGTTAGTTCATAGTTTTAATGTTTTTAAGTTTAAATTCTAGCATATCTTACACATTGAATCTTTTAACTACTGACCTTTAAAACATCACCTATTAACATCAAGTGTAAAGTAAGTACAGTCTTATAAACTCTATATAGTATAAATACACATAAATCTAGTTCTTGCTCGTGTCCTTTCCACTGTACTGCCTGGTATAAAAGTGTATTTTTGCTTCTGCATGGCTCTCAGGTCTCTGCAAGGCCTTAAGGACACACATCATTTCAAAAAGCACTGCACTTTTCAAGACGTGTTCAGCATAAATACACAAGCCAACTCACAAACATGCAGACAGATAAATTAGCTGGTTAACTTGTCTGGTTGAAAATCCAAGCGGAGGCAAGTAATGAGGGAAAATTCTGCATATTTTTTGGGTCAGATTTTGGCATTGAAGTGTTTAAGGTCAAAACAATGGCATTTGTTTTTTTGTTTATTAATATACCCTGAAAAGCGGTGTAGTCGGGGTGGGAGGCAGCGCTGCGGGCTCAGGTGTTGTCAAGTCTCAAAGGGAGACGCCTCCGTCACCACTCACAACAAGCGGACAAATGTACCTGGCTCTGTCAAAATGCATCTTATGGTTTAGCTTAGATTTCTCAGGCTGATAAGGACACAAACAGAGGTATAATGACAAGGGAGACCTAATTCCCGGCAGAGCATCTCTAATACTACATCACAGCACTGTCATAGGGACAAACATGACCTCTGTTGTGTTTTTTCTGTGTTTTAAATTCCCTGTTTTAGCCACACACACACAAAAAAAAATATCTAATAATAATAATTTCAAGGAGAAATGAAAAACACATTTTTGATAAGGATGAGTAAACCTACCACATGTTACCATCCCTGCCAATTGAACTGAGTATTACTTTAACTTATGGGAATTAATTTGTGATTCTATCATTAGTTCCCTGCAGCTAAATGAGATTGCAAATGCTAACAGAGGAATGTAATTAAGTTAAAATAGAAATTAAAATATTTATAGGTTTGTTCACTCATTACTGCACAGTGAATATACTTAATTCACTGGTACGGGGGATTAATTAGCTACTGTTTTGTTAAGTGATGAAATATACAGGTGTTGAATGTTTTTGCAATGGGTTTGGAAAAGTTTAAACACACAGCGAAAAGAAAAAAAGTTCACTAGAAGCATAAAAGGCGGAGCAGGTCAGAGAATACATGGCAACACAAAATGCAGCAGATAGTGCAAGATGAATTTACACTAGTGGTGAAATCACAAGGACGTTCAGCTTGTGCTCTTATTTTTAAAGAATATTTTTTCGATTAGACACAATTTTATCCGACCGCGTAGTAAAAAAGAAATGTGGTGCATTACTTTGCTAGTTGCATTTACCCGTTTGTTTTGGCAAAGTAGCTTTATTAAAGTTATCTTCAATTAAATTTGGCTAAGTTTTAATGTTGAATTATAATTACTCTTCCCATTCATCTTCAAAACCCTTTTGGGTTGTGGGAATTCAGATTATTAGTTACCTATTTTCTTAAAAAGTGAGTCGAGTTGAGATTATCTTGTTGAATAAGTAAATATGTGCATATCAACTGAACGTACATTAAAGATGATTATATTCTCAATAAAACTTAATGCTTTACATTGTGTTGGCGATCTGCCGTGAGGACCCAAAGTGGACCGAACTTTACTCCCTCACAAAAAGAAATCATCTCTTGATGCTATTGTGTGAAGATACAAAGTTAAACAGAAAATGTGCCTTTCAAATCCAACAATTACTTTGGTTATGATTATAGTCATATCTCTCATCAAACTGTACACTAAAAAAGACTAAATCTTCCCGGGGCATGAGGAAAATAATGCTTACAAGATAAAAGTTACTACACTGGCTTTATGGGAAGCTGATGTCTGTTTAACGGGTTGAGGGTAAAAAGACCATCGCGTTTAGATGAGACCGGTGATGACAGAAAAACATTGTATTCAAATAAAAACATTAAAAAAGTGGACAAATTTCTAATAGATGAGTCAATTAAATGCAATAAAAAAACAAAACAAGAAATGTCTTCTCTTTGTGATGTGGTCTTTTATGCTTCGGCTATGCACGTTTGATTGTTTAATCTAAACCAAAGTCAAAGCGGATCATATTTGCAGGGTGTGAACCTCACAAACCAAGAAAGCTAAATCTATACAGTTTGTGTGAACATGAAAAAGTAACGAGATAATATTTTCTAGAGAGTTTTAGGTGTGCTGTCATAGGACACTGATCTGGATTTGTCAACTCATAGTTTGAACTGTTATATTTTCACTTCATTTAATTGTATTAATGGCAGTTATGGTGTGTAAACCATGAATAGTTTTAAGTGTTTCCACAAAGCTGTTTTTTTCCACTCAGTTAATGGAAACACTCCAGGATATTTCTCTTGATAAAACTACAAAGACCGCTTCAAGCTCATATGGTTTGGCAGACAACTTAATGTTGATAAGTGTAACAAATACATTATTTTATAGCCCGTGTTGTAAAAGGATTAGCATTGTGTGTGTGTGTGTGTGTGTGTTAGTTACCCTGCTCCGAAGGTAGTCTGCGAGATTCTTTCGTGTGAAGTTTGCTGCTGCAGATGGACTGAGTTCATAGCCTAAAACGAGGAGGCAAAAAGAAAAAAAAGTCAGACACAGTTTTAGGTGTGTGCGCTTCTTCAGAAAAAAATGTTCTGCCTTCCAATGGGGCATCATTGTCAATGAATAGACACTTTGGAAAAGGAAAGCGTTTTACAGCCCGGCCATCATCTTACAGGTCCTTACCGTTCCTCATTTTGTACAGCTGAACGTTCTTCTGAATGTACTCTGCAAACTGTGCCGTGTCTCCAGCTTCTCCAACACACAGCAGCAAGATCTTCTCACTTAGTTTAAACATCTTGTCATAGTCTGAAAAACAATAAAACATCATTTCTTTATCATCCTGCGTCATCATAAATTATATAAGTGAACTGGTCATTTACTGTGGTGTGTTATGAGTGTTCTACAGTAATACTACATGGTACAAGGGTTTGTCCACAACTTTAAAGTCAAAACTGCTCCACCAGATGAAAATCTGCTCAAATGTTGTAGGTCAACCTGAGGAACTATCATCCTGCCATAATAAGGCTGGACAACAACCACGTCCTGAACAGTGAATACAGATTGTTGCCAACACATTTGGTGATTTAAATGTTATGTTAAATGAATGTATCCTTGTTTTCCCCTTGTGGATGTTGCAGATCTATATCAGTTACTAGATCTGTGTATACTGACTGCCAGAGTGAGCAACGTTAAATCAGAAACCTCTTTCACTTTCACTGTCAGACGCCAGCTTCGGCAACTCATGCTAACCATGCTAACTTTATTTTGATTTTTTCAACCCACAAGACATGGAGTTAACACAACCCAGAACATGTCCATGAATATACAAACTGCTGTCGGTTACAGTTACGAAAAGAAAAGTATTCAAACTTCCAAAAAACTGAATGAGGAAGAATTATCCGCGACTTTAATTGAACGTGGCTACGGTTAGCTTTGCTAGCTCAAATTACATTCAGATTTTGTGGTTATAATGTGTTAATAGTGGATATTACACAATACAAACTAATGTCACATTACCATAGATACACACAGCTTTGAGCACCACTTTTCAGTAAAACAAACTGGTTTACATGTGAAGAGAAACTATGAAAACAGGTCTTGATAGCAGGTTTTAGCTAAATGCTAACGCTAAGCTAACGCGTTGTCATACCGTGTTTCATCTGAATGATGCTGCTGGCTGCAACATTATCGGATGCGACGAGGACGAAATCAGGTCCCTGTATCCCGACTAAATATTCCATCCTGTACACCAGGTATGAGCTGGACTATTTCTTTAAAATCTTGAAATAGCAGACGACTCTTTTCAGCCTCGGCTGTTCAGATTACACAGCAAAAGTTTGAGATAGGTGGCGCAGCCTGGTGTCGTCACCGGAAGAAACGCGGTTACGTCATTTCAACGCGACTCGGGCGGGCAATTTGAGCGGACTGGTTGTTTGTGTCACCCGCGAGGCGATACTACTCCACCGATTGTCAAGTAAATCCAAAGATAACCGGCTATCTCACCAGTAAACACGGCCAGTATGAACGAAGGTACGCCTACAACCATAATGGCGGAATCTAATCATCTTACCGGCTTGCCGAGAAGACGGTCACCGCGGTTGAGTTCTCCTCCAGCTGCCGTTAAAGTTACCACTGACAACAAAATGGCGATTGCTGTTAAACGCTCCATCACTGTGAGGAAAATCGCACCCAGAAAAACAGTCGCACCGTCGGAGCATAACAAGGAGAACACGCCGAGCCAGCAGAAGAAGCCGAAGGTATCCACCCCAGATCCTGTCCCAGGCCGTGGGGGCTCTTCCTCGGTCAAGAAGAAGCAGAAGGCCGCTGTTCTCTCGCCGATCCTCTCGTCCTCACCGCCGGCCCCGTCTCGTCCCCAGCAGCCGGCAGAGGCTCCAGAGGACGAGGTGTGGTCGCAGAAAGTGCGCCGGTCCTACGGCAGGCTCAGCGACAAGTCCTTCAACAGCCCCGAAACCCGGGAGAACTTTTTCGGCTTTGAGAAGCTGAACACCCCCGAGGTGATCCGGAGAGCCGAGCGATCCAAGACAGGCCTGGAGGTTTCTGGATCCTTGTCAGGTCTGAACTCATTCACGTCTTTGCTCGAGGCGGATAACTGTGGTTTAGCTTTGCCCGAGATGGACCTCAACATCCCCGGAGTAGCTGTGGTGAAGGAGAAGAAAAGGAGGAGGAAGGTCCCGCAGATGGGCAGCACAGAGCTGGATGCACTGGCCGCCCAGATGAACGCAGAGTTTGACAAAGCAGAGGAGTTTGAGTTGTTCGTGGAGTGAATGATTGGACTTAAAGGCTTAAAGCATGTTGTTGTTTTTTGTGTCAGACATGCTGGAAAACACTGACTCTGAGAGGACAACACTGATCTTCACACTCAAAACATTCACGTTGTTGTATATTTCCTGCTCTATAATGTACATTTGGATTCTTTGGAGTTTCGTATGTTTGGTTGTTCATTTAAATGATCTTAATGTGTTTCAGGACATTACTGTGTGGCCTAATGATCAGCAGACAAGGGAAACCTAAAACATGTTATTTGTTTTTGGTTAATACTGAAACATTATACACATGGTGTTTACTGTCATCACTGCATTTTCTAAGTTTGTTTTTATATGGGCTTTACCTATTTTAAATAACTTTTCAGTCCCAAAATGGTTGATTGTGCACATGACACATAGAAGGAACACATTCAACAGTTTAATATGGATTGTAATCACATGTGAAAGCTGTAGTTTGTAAACTTTGAAATGTTATTTGTAAGAATGGTAGGATCCGAGAACTATAAAGGGACAAATGTCCAGCAGGAGAAACACTTAATGGATTGGCATTTTGTATTTCTCAAAGATATTTTGATCACTGAAAAACAACAGAAATGTGGGCACAAGTTCAGTCAGTTCCATCAATATTGTTCTTGTTAATTCTATTCTACATCTGTCCTTTCTTAAATATAAAGGAACATCTATTTTTGCCTGTAAATAAACTTTCCTACAATAAGATCACCAGTATTGACTGAAGAGGTTCATTCAGTCACACACAGTCTTTTTTTGTTGTTGTTGCACAAAACAGCACATTTTGTCAATGTTTTCAATAATAGCTTTACGTCAAATTTAATAAAAAAACGTTTTTTGATTGTATCTTCTCAATCTGGGCTCAGTAGGATTCTTTGCGTTTGTTGTTTAACGAATCTTAAACCATGACACACCAGTTTAGAGAAAGTGCCATTAACAGAAATCTGCTTGTATAATCAACCAACAGTATTCTGAGCTGAAAGTCTGCCTGTTGGATGTGTGATTTTGAGGGGGGGGAGGTGTGATCTTTGGGGGGGGGTGTGACGCCACTTGCTACTGCTGATGTTAACCTGCGCAGGGCCCTAACGAGCTGACTAACAACACATTCCTATACGCAGCGTTGGTCTCCAGTGGTTATAATGAGCGAGTGGGCGATCAGTCTGGATTTAATGAGAATGTTGGACAGGTAAAACATTTTCCTCTAGAGTCTCATGAAGGTGTAAGTGGATGTGTTGCATAATTTGCACTAACGAGGGGGATTGATCAAGCGCCATGTCTGCCTCTGACTGCAGCTCTGAATGGACTCAAACAGGTCCAACTCAGTACTGGAGTCATAAAGATAATACAGTCGTCAGTCTTTCTATTTTAACTCTACAGAACAGAAATGTGTGATACTAATGTCAGATTAAGGTTTTTTGACATCAAATCATGGATTATCAAGAGATAGGATAAGGCTGGGTGTTAAATAGCACTGCTATTTTTTGGTTTTATCAACAAGGTACTCTTAATATAATACTTAATTAAGTCACAGTTTTATCTTACATGAATATATGTTTGTTTTTATGCATTATGTATACCCATTACGTTGGACAAATGTGAAGCTATTAATGTTTCTTGTTTCTATATTATACTGAGTATAAACAGGAGGGTTATGATGTAAAAATACTGCATAAAGTCGACTAAAGGAGACGATAAGAGGAATGAATGGGTGTTAACGGACAAATGACTCCTTGTTTTAGATGATTGGATCATGTGCTATCTGTGATGAAGAAACAGTAACTGTGTCTTCTTGTGTACAGATGACCTTTGGGTGGACCCACGATGTATAAAAGAGGAGGCCACTCTTAGTCATTGAGCAGCACAGCAGCTTTACAACCTGCATGTACGAGCTTAAGAGTTTAAGAGTTTAAGCGTCTCTGTTTTTGAGAGAACTTCCGCTCCTTATTGCAATAATAAAGAGACTTTCTTTTGACTTAAGTCATAATTTTGCCACGATTTAGTCTGTAATTAACCCCGGAGAAGTTCTTGTTTGGATTCTATTGTTAAGTTTAAAAAAAAGAGTTTTGTAGAAAAACATGTTGATGTTCCACTAAGTGAGCCTTAAACAAAAGTATTTTCTTGGTGTCTGTTATAAAAACCTGTGAAATACTGAGCCCTAGTAGCAACACAAGTAGCTCTTCCATTTACTATCGACAGATGAGATTTAGGGATTTCATTCTTTTCATCAAATGTGTCCCGTTGCAAGATTTGTGAGTCCCAAGTTTACTTCCCAGATGCTCTTAAATCACGTTATTAGTTCAAGCCTTTATAATCATTGCTGTTTTGTTTTTTTTACAGTGCCCAATAATAAAAAAAAACAAAAAACATGCAGAACTGCCACAGTACATACACAATAAACACACCCTGAAGATCTTTATTTAAATTTAAAGAAGTGATCCACAGTAGTTGCAGAGGATGCTGACAAGTTTATCTTCACCTGTTATACCAACCTTGAAAAAACAAAACAAAAAAAAAACCCCTATCTCTGAATAAACTATGAAGTTGGTTGTTTACATCTGCTGAGAGCACGTACACACGCTGATAGTATTTGTGAGTGTGTGTGTGAGAGAAGGAGAAACAGAGGAATAATGAGTGTGTAGCAGCGAGTGAGTAAATCAACAATTTGCTCACGCATTTCAGGGTGTGCTCAGCCTGCTCTGTTTTCTTCCTCAGGTGCCATTTCATGTTCATACCCTTCATTTGGCATTTCAGCTCCCTGGGAGAGGAGACTTTTTTTCAACTTTTGTTTTTTTTTTTTTTTGCAGAGCACAACACATGGTGGCTTGCCTTTTTGTATATTTTTAACAAGGTATAAATGTCTGCTTGTCACTATAACTGAAAGTTACGAACACAGTGAAGTGAGAGGAGCTGCCACTGCCAGAAAACAGTTATTGATTTACAATGCTGCTTCTGCTTTTGAGTCTGTTCATGCAGACTTTTTGGGAGGTTGGATATTTTACACTCATATTCATGTGTTTTTTTTACCCTCCCTCCTCTTGCCCCCCCCCACCCCCCCACATTTCACTCACGGCAGTTGTCGCTGGTTCAGCTTGACTGCTTCGTTAGGGCTCATCATTTGCATTCAGATTAATTATCTAATTACCGACAAATGTCCGGCGGCCACCCCACACTCCGGCTCGTCAGCTCTCAGCCTGTAATTATTTTAATCATTTACTTTCATCTGGAGCGTTCTTGCCATTCTCCTGTGTTTAGAGGCCATTCTTAATTACCCTGCCAAGACACTCTTTTCATGAGAGGGAGGGGAGGGGAGGGAGGAGAGCGGTTGGTTTGAGGGAGAAGGGAGCAATTGGGTGAGGGAACATGTGTGTGTGTGTGTGTGTGTGTGTGTGTGTGAGAGAGAGACCAATGGGGACATGATCCAGAGGCTTTGACAGCACAGAGGAAGCTCCCTGCTCTGCTGGATGCTCTTTCCTCCCTCTTCTTTTTTTTTCTCTCTCTCTCTCTTTCTCACTCTCTCTCCACTCTCCCCCCCCCCACCCCCACCCCCACCCCGTTATACTTCCTCCCTTTTTTCCCTTTATCGCAAGCACACACAGGAATCGCCCGTGGGCTTCAGTGCTCTGACTGCTAATACACTGACACACACTTACACACACTACACTACACACACACACACACACACACACACACAGAAACAGGCAGACAAGAGAGAGTCATGTGCCCTGTTTGTGGCACTCATCAGGATGCACACATCTTTCCACTATCTGCCTGGAAAATCTATACTCCTCTCAGCTCGTCTGTGTCTCTGTCTCCCACCATCCCTCCATCCGTCAGACCTGCATGGCTGCACACTGCTAACATGTCTATCTGCTGCCTGTCTGTCTCTCTCCATCTCTATATTCCGCTTTCTTCTTATCCCGGTATTTGGACAGGCCTCGCGTCAGGCCTGCTGCTCCCTGTCCTCGATGAGGGACGACGGGTCATCTCTTTCCCCCCCCCCCCACACCGCTCCATAATGATGCTCTCACTCACCCCTTAAGCCACTCACCCTCCTCTGTCTCCCTGACTGCTCTTGTTAAGAAAAGCGAGAGTGAGAGAGAAAGAGAAAGAGAGAGAGATACAAGCTCTGTAATTGGGCTCTTGAATATTTAAGTCACTGGGGATGAAAGTTTAATGAAAAGATGATTATCTACCAGTTTATCACACCACTGTTTCATATTTCATTTTCATATCCTCATTCCGAGCTGCATTGTCCGTTTTGGCAGCTGTGGATACAGAGTCTGTGAATACTGAGCAAAAAGGAGCAGAATATGTGAAGAAGAGAAATGTATAGGTCACGGTACATAGGGGACACTTTAAGGAGACGTAGATGGGACATTTAGTCAACATTTAGGTCCAAGAATGGCTTTGTTTCTCACTTTTTACAGGATTTCATCACATTGACCGTCGGTTATTTCTGCTAAAAGCAATGTAGCTCATTTGCTTTATCCCATCATACGAGTTTGAACCCAGTGCATGTTGGAAAATACTGAAGTAAAAGCGGGAAAAGATGCACAGAAAACAAATCTTATGTCTGTGATACAGATGAAAACATTTAAGCAAGACAATGGGACATTTTGTCAAAGATATAATTTTCTTGAAATTGATTTGTTCATATGAATCATTAGTTCTCTCTCTACTAAGATGTTGTTCACATACATTGTCCCGTGTGTCGTCGTCACAAGGCTGCTCTTCTTCTTGCTGGAGGACTTGTCCATTTTAGCAGCTGTGAAATGAGTTATGATCCAGATAATGTGGGAAAATTCTGAGCAAGAAGAGAAATGTTAAGACCGTGATACAGAGGGGACACTTCTGACAACACTTAAGGCCAAAAGGTGTCTTTATTCCTCACTTTTCTTCTTTTTTTTTTAGGGTGATTTGGTCACATGAATCATCGTTCCTTTCTTCTAAGACCAATGTTTCTGCAAGACATTCTCCCATAAATTGTCCCTACAGACGCAGTATTGTACATTTTGTGTTATTAAAAACTAAGCCAACATGTGCAAAAGATGTGTGGGAGAGAAATGTGAAGGCCACAGTAAAGAGGAGGACACGTATTCAGCAGATGAGAAAACTACACTTTGTCTACCGAGTGGCTTTAATTTCTTTTTTTATGTTGATTTGTTTACATTAGCCATAAATCTTTTCTGTTCAGAGCACTCACACATATTTGTTTGCATATATTGATGTCATTTTTTCAAAGCTGCATTGTCCATTTTTGGAAAGTTACAATCCAGTGTGTGTTGGAAAAGTCTGCAAAAGAGGAAAAGATGTCAAGAAGTTGGATGTAAAAGCATCTTTACAGCAGACACTTAATTCAAGGCTATATAACTTTAGCTGAACAGCAGCCGCCGTGGTCATAAATAACAATTAAGAGATGCTAATTGCTCAAATATACATAGTGTGAATGTAGTTTAACAGTAGGGTGGCGTGGGGCCATAAAGCCAGCACATTGAGTCAGTAATCCGCATGAAGTTATCAAACATTATCTTTTATAATCTACTGGTCATACCAGACGACGTAGGCCGGAGCAAAAGCTTTAAATGTAGCGTGTTGGGATGAACTTCTGTAAAAGGAAGAACTCGTTATTCTTTCTGTAGTTTCATCACAGTCGTGGATCACAAGTGTTCTTTCTATGTTTAGGTTGATTTGGTTCTAAGTGCACATACAGTATGCATGTTGTCTCATGAACAGGCTAGTAATCATTTTTAGAAACAATAAGGTCACAAGTCTGCTCACAAGTTCAGGTATAAACCCAAAAAAAAACCCAGGATCTTTTTGTATTTCCACCCTCTAATTATTCCGTTATCTGTTTGTGTAAATTGTATTTTTAAACTGCCAGGGATCAAATGTGAGAGCTGAAAGTACAAACACAAATATGGAGTCGGAATACCCAGAATCTTTTTTTTAAAATACCCACAATTTGTGGTATTAACAAAGTGTTCTGTACTAAAACCCAAAAGTCACAAACAATGTAATGAGATAAATAAATGAAAACACAGTGATGTCCATTAATTGTTATCATGAGGGTATAATCACATCATGGGTAAATATTCCAATGTTGTGTGTAATAAATCTGATCTTTTGTTGCCTTCTTTGTATACAGAAACAAACAAAAGCTCTCTGTTTAGACATTAATTAAGAGATAAATTCAGTGGCACTACTTTGGCTTAAAGCATCAGATGGTAACTTAACTCTCTGATTTCATCCCATTCTGTCACCTCCACAAACACCCTAAAGACCGTTCAATAAAAAATAAAAAAAAGCACAAGGACACTCTTTCCTTTATTTAATCATGCGGGATAAACAGACGGCTGTTTGTTATTCATTCTCATTATTCATAATGGTGGCGACATTAATCCCCTTTTTGCGAGAAGATGGCGTGAAAAAGCAGCGTTGTGCCGCACTTTTGCCAAACCCCAGTGGAATAACGGGGACTGCGGAGTTTTGAGGGGGATTATGTGGCGGACCCACACATAGCCTCGGGCCACAGTTTGGAAAAGGGGACACAGTTTGGACGACAGAGATTAGAGACCAAGGTATGGAGCAAAGAGGCCATTTCCAGGCAAAGACACAGGCCTACGTGGGTCAACACGGGGGACGACTGTCTCCTCTGATGAATTCATCCTGGCAATAAAACGCAGATTTTGTTTTGAATGCGTGAAAATTAAGATAAGAGGTGATGCTTCCATAAGAGGCCAACATGACAAAAGCGAATACAATTTGCATTCTTTGTGTTATTTGATTAATTTTTGGCAAAGTTGCAGGGATAAATTCATGAGCTGCATTATTAAACAGCTTGTGCTTCATCTGCAGACCACCATATGTTGATGTGTGCGCTTCAAAAAGCTGAAATCCAATAACCTGTATGAAAGAAGCCTCTAGGGACTCAAGTGAGACGGAGTTAAAGAGTGTGTTAACCCTGCCTTATGAGTTACTTGGCACTCACTTAGTCGCGTAAAACTCGCTCAAAAAATGTGGGATCTGTATCATTCTGGCTGCTTATCAGTTTAATCCACGATTTCACGGTGCTGAGGCGGGGACGACCCGCGCCGCTTGTCGCTTTTGTGGACAGGGTGTCACCGTTTAGCCCTCTTGGAACAGGGAGGGAAACCCGGGGAGACCGTGCGCCATCTCTGGGTTCTGGGTGAGGAGGAGGAGGAGGGGTGAGACAAAAAGAAAAAGAGCAAGTTAAATGGAAGTGACAATCTGCAAACATTCCTGCCGGCAGCTGCTTTAGCATTCTCCATAGTTCACCACCCTCTGCATGGTCATCGGGGCCCCCGCGACCCCCCGTGCCTGGCACACGCACCTGCCGCTCCCAGCCGCGCTTTCACCGACAGCCAGATAATCTATGGGCGGGTCCGGGCCGGGGCTCCTCTCAATGTGCTCTTGAGAAAACCCCTTATGCGTGAAAAAGCCCCCTTTCTCCTTCTTTTGTCCAACACAGTTTTATGGGACAACATTGTGCATTATGAGGTTTGGGGGATTTTCCACGGGACTCTATAGAAGGGTATAATCCTTTCAGGCACGGGACGAATAAAAAAGTTTTAACCTGCTGTTTTCATATTTATTAGCTGGTTATAGCAGACGAGGCAGCTGAACCATCAACACACACACACACACAGAGAGCCCTCCTCCTCACACACACACACACTGGCTTCAAGTCCTGGAATCAAACAGTGACTATATGCTGCGTCCTGAGAGGCCCCACATAATGGACCTGATTGCTTTAACTGAATTAGTGAAGAGAGTCAAGTGTGTGAGTGACACCGGGGTCATGAAGGCCTGAGAGGCTGTGTGCTTCTGTTTCAGTCAACAGGTTGTTACGACACATTATTAGGTGTTTTGGTTAATAAAGTTTCACATTTTGAAGCAGGATTTGACCTGTTTTTGTCTTCTGTGTCAATTAAAGTGTTGACGATGTTTGTTTTTGTTGTCCAAGGTTTTCAATTTAGGGTCAAATTAAGCCAATTTAAAACACAATGGGCGACAATTTGATTTTCTAAAGCTGTCGTTGATGCGACTGTTAATTAAATAAATGCAATAATTGGGCTAGGCAGGAATGAGTGAAATAAAGCAAAAATGATAATTAGTAATTTAATGCAATGAGACATTTAATTAAACAGGTACATTTCCCTCCTGTGTAATTCATATGGGAACTTTCTGCTTTCTCTTTGAATTATACTTAACACATTTTTGTTTTTTTTTATTTGAACTTAGGGTTGGTGTCTTGAGATGGAAATCTCTTTTTAGTCTAAATACCAGCCTATCTATTATAAAACTAGTTATTGTATTAAAGCAAACCAACACAGTAACATTTACCAAAAAAAAAAAAAAAAGACAGGAATAAAGAAAAGAAAAGAGCAAAAATCATTAAAAACACACAATTCCTGCACATTTAAAGTTTTAAGATTTAAAATGCCCATGACTTTTTATTTAAAATATTTTCATATAACCAGTGCAATAATAAAGAAAAGAGCAAAAAAAACTTTAAGCAAATAATTAAAAACGTACAATTTAATACACAAAAACACCCAGGCATGTCCATTTCAATAATACGTCTATGAAATAACTTAAATAGCTAAAATATAACTTAAATAGAAATAACTATAATAACTTTAAATTTAATTTAACACTATTGTCTTTTGCAGTTAATTTTAAAGAAAAAAAATACCTCTTTGTGCTTCAGCAATATACTACAGCTTTTATCAAAATGGCACAAATTTGATTGTTTTCGGCTTTGGTTTTTCACCCAACGTTGACTAAAAAAAAAGCTATTTATCCATCTATCTATCTATCTATCTATCTATCTATCTATCTATCTATCTATCCATCCATCCATCCATCCATCCATCCATCCATCCATCCATCCATCCATCTATCTATCTATCTATCTATCTATCTATCTATCTATCTATCTATCTATCTATCTATCTATCTATCTATCATCTATATATCTATCTATATATATCTATATCTATCTATATCTATATATCTATATATCTATCTATCATCCATATATCTATCTATATATATCTATATCTATATATATCTATATCTATCTATATATATATATATATATATCTCCCTCTATGTGTTGTGTTGCTTCTCCTCTGACGACAGGTCTTTCTATCCAGTTCATCATACACAGGCCCCGGGCCGCAGCCTTCCCCCTCCACCCCTCCTCACTCTCTTCATCCCTCCCTACTCCTCTTCCTCCCTCTCTCCTCCCCACCCCACCACCCCCTTTCTGTCAAAGCTGATTGTTTCCACGCCAGCAGAGTGCTGCGGGCGAACACACTGTCACACTACATCAGGCAGAGGCAAGAAGGGGAGAGAGAGAGCATGATAGGGTATATATGTATATCTGTGTTCAAAAAGCTCCACAACAGCTAAAGCCGAGGCGTTCAGCAGGGGTTCCCAAACTTTTTCATGTCAAGGGCATCCAAATACAAGACCACGGACAGACCTCCAATTGTGTCCTGAGGAATCTTAATCTAAGAGGACTTTTAGCGGGACAGAGAGATAATACTGTCCACTGGTAAATCTGACAGCAGGAAGAATTAACGCTCTACAAAGTCATTACATATCTGCTTTCATTGCAGGGCAGAGATGAGGTGAATTTAGGCGAAGGACAGTAAACAGTGTGTTCTGATTAAAAAGGAAGAAACGGGGGGAAAAAAGTGCCGCAGAGAAGCGTTGCTGAACGTTAACTCAGGACCAATGGGCTGTTTTGACCCAGTCACGCAGCTATTTTTATATTACTGCTGGGTTATGTATTCAAACTGGATCAAAATAACAATATTATGTTGTTGTTTGACACAACAAGTTCAAGTTTTACCTTAAAACTTTCACAAATGTATTGTTAGTTGTACTAGGATGTGAAAATGGATACAAAGGATACACATGTTATTAACAATCAGTAACAAATACAGTGACATGTGAATAACACATATACCTTCAAAGAAGAGCTGGAACAATCTGATGCACAATATATAACTTATACTGTCAGACGGTGAGAAATAAAAAGATTTTTCCAACCTTAAAGATACTTAAGGGGAATTAAAAGAGAGTAAAGTGGAGCAGCAACACAAGATGTCGCAGATATTTAGATAACTTTTCAATGTACAGCCACATTTGACAACAAACTTCCTCCCAAATTTGTGTTAACCATAAGTAAACATGGGGGGAAATGATATAACTCAATAAGGACAATTGATTTCCTACAGGATGTTTTGACGTGTTCTTTCATTTTTTCCTTTAAAGCAACTTTAGACTGAAAAAAAACAGCATTTGAGGAAACTCTTCTCTAAAATCTCCTGCAGGATGTATACATCTCTGCGATTGCAACGAAGTTATCGCTAAAAGAAAATGTCTTTCTTTCTTTCTTACGTTATATCAGTATTTACCAGCCATGGCGTTGACTTGTGGCCCCTTAAATGAAACCAATGTCTTCTTAACCCCATAGCACTGCATATTATTTCTACGGATTCAATAAAACAAAAGTGAGTTTTTTTTCCCTCGTTTCATCAGAAAATGTATTCACAAAAAAATAGCACAAAAGATTAGAGCAACGTCTGCAAGCAAAACTAAATTCTGTGCAATAAAAGTGTATTTTCTCTCTGCTTCCCTACCCTGTTAATCATCCCATCAACCCCTCCCATGTCCTGATCCCAGGTCAGCAACTACTGCGTTATATCATTCAACACGTAGTGAAAAACAATCTATTGCATCCCAGTGGGAACCCTTCCATGGATCCCAGGTGGTCCCCTTGTTAAGAACACCACTGCTGGATGATCCACCCCCGTGCACAGTGCTGCCCCCTGTCGTCCACACACAGGAACTGCAGCAGGCGACAGTCTGCTGTGAGAGTCTGTGATGGAGTGTCTCCCCCCAGTGGACACTGTGCACTGCTGTTATCCTCACAAAGAAGCTGTGTGTGTCCTCTGGGTCACAGATGAAGTGTGGAAAAAAACGGAATTTCTCATGGCTGATTTTCTTTATTTTATGTTCTCAGCAGGAAACGTTTAGACATGTTGTTCTGCTGACAGCATGTGAAGTGTGTAAACTGTGTCAGCCAATCTGAAGTCAATTTAGGCAGATAAAGGAATCCTAAAATACTCCACTAAAGACTTCATTAGCCCTACACTGTGCCTACTTTTATAAACCGTGATTGGTGTGTAATTTGTAGCCTGATTTATATTTTTGGAGAAAGCCTGGAACACGGTTGTCTCTCCATCACTCTTTGTTTTCTTGGGGTTAGTAAAAAAAAAACAAAAAAACACTTCCTTTAATTTCCCTGCTTTCCATCATGGAACATGTATAGTATTTTTTTGTTGAAAGTGTACACTATAGTACAAGAAAGAATAAAAAATGAATGAATGGTTTTCACGTTGTGTTCACTGTGGAAAGAAGAAATAAGGCTTTTATTGTGTGAATTATTGTAACTATTATTTTTAATGATCAAGGAGCGTAAATCAATCAATCATAGACATAGGCCTGTATATAAATCAGGCTACTTATTCCTGTAAATGTTGGTATAAAAAAAAGATCTATAATGGCAGATGTATTATCAGTGAGGGTTTATACATATGAGGAGGTAAATGTTTCTGGTAATATAGTTGAACAATATAAGAATCTCATTTCTTTAGTGATACTCGACATTAGAAAATCTAAATACAATCTTTATAAGTAGAAGTCAGACATTGCAACGTGGGAATGTTGTGCTGTCACAGTTGTGAAGAAGGTGAAGTGCATTGATAAACATAATAAAAACCCAGATCCTCCTCTTGCCCCTCCGTGTCGCCACGGGGGAGCCACAGGGCCCAGCTGTGCGTAACTCTCCGCTCTACAGGAAGTTCTGCACTGGAAAAAACAAACAAACCATACCTGTCATTATGATCTGTTGTTTAGCTTCCCTTTTTATTACTGACTGGATTAGAGAAAGCAGAGAAAGACAGAGGCGCTGCCACGTGCGCAAGATACGCATAGCAGCGCGCCCGCAGCAGGAACCCGGCTCGAGGAAAGTATAAATCTTTCACAGTTTACACTCTGCGTAAAATGTCACATGGATATCACCATTACAGAGTCGTCTCTCTCTTGCAAATGGCGGTACCACTTTGTAATAATGCACTCTCTATAAGTTGTAACTCATGGCTTTAGTGTTGATTATTAGGCTAAATAATGCTGTATAGATCCGCTTTACGCCAATAATCAGAACAAATGTTAGTTTATCTTTGTGCATGGTGTTTATGGACACGTGAACTCTTTAGTTCATCAGGGAGATCTGCTCATGGGACCGTTTGACCTCTAACCTTTTGAGAAAGATCATCTGGATAACAATCCACTTATTTATGTAACATTTTACATTTCCAATTTTTACAGATGACCTATTAAACGTATGCTGTCGGGTTACTAGAACGTGAACAACATGTGACCCTTATTATTAATTACTTATTGACATTTAATGCTGTAGGTTTGATGACTAGAACGGTTTTATTTTGATTTTATTATAGATTTTTTCACAACAACTAGAAGTCGACCTACTTCATGGCTTACAACTGATCAATAAACCAGTAGTAAATGATTTATTTACCATTAAATAAACAAGTAATTACAGTTTGTATAAAGAGTGACTTCATATAAAGTGACACCCCAAATCCCCAACTGGCAGAAATAGTTGATGTGCCTGAAGCACCGCGGTTATTATAACAGTGTCATTGCAGTGAGGTGAAACTGATCAGATCCATTGTCCCTCCGTGAGTGAAAGAAGCTTTTATCCTCATTTATCTCTGTGTTTCATGCGCTTTGTTTGGATGCATTTATAACCTCTCCTAAACCTGGAATCACGTCTCGGTGGTTTACAAAATCCCCATCAAAGACGTGTTTGTTCCTCCTTAATGTCCTTTTTTTTTTAGAGGTGTCTGCTTGCACGTTGCTTACAAGTCCCTACTCCGGTGTAAACATGTTATCCTCGCGCTTTGATGCCCCCCAAACCTCCAACCTTCAGCCAGCGAACAAGGGATCAATATGTAAATTGACTCAGACTTTCTCTGCGATGCCTGCGTCCAGGAGAGGCGATAAGCTTAAAAAAAAAAAAAATAAACCGGAGTTAGTTAGGAGGCATTGCCGGGGATTATCCCAAACTTGCCCCGGGGTTTTGGCTCTGCTGCTCCTGCGCGCAACCGGACCGACGTCTGTTCACCGCGGCCGGATAGGACCTGCAGGGCCCCGGGGCGCAGACTGACAGGCTCCCCGGGGGGGTGGGGGGCACCACCACGACTCGCTCAGGATGGAGATTATAGGGTGGCAATGCGGCTGGTATCTCTCTGAACACACACACACACACACATGCACATGGAAGGAGGTGAGATGATCTCGGAGTGCCCGCGGCAGCAGTCGTGCCCATAAAGATTGACGCCTGAGCCTCACACGGCTATCACACTCCCCGCAGAACACACACTCCCCAACCCCGTGTGATGAGCCGATACAAACCAACTTTGTTCAGCTGACAAAGAGCCAATTGTTAGCTGAAAGGTCATTCACCCGAGGGCTCCAGAACAGCAAGTACAGCTCCAGAAGATAAAAACGGACCTTCTTTAGTCATATCTGCACTGAGGGAGCTTTGATAAACCTGCTCCTTGAGATCAACAAGCTGATCTGGAATGAAATGAAGGCTGTGTGCTCTTAAAGTGGTATTGTCAGCCAGCTCATTGGACTTCCCCTGAACATATATCTATTTAAACTCACCACAAAAGCTCAAGTTATATTAGATCAGCTCTTATGAATGTGAACAAACAAACAACACAAGCAAATCAGATATAAGATCATTTTATTTATTCTTTGAATGGACTTATTATCTCTCTATATACATACAGCATTATCTCAGGGTATAAATAATCTCCAACAATGTTCAATCTACATTATATTTTTCAATACTTTTTTGGTACAGCAGGTGTTTTTTTTCTACGCACAGGTCAAGACAAACAGGAACAGCGTACGGACACGGAATAGTTTTGATACAAACATCATATTAATCCCACAACAAAGGGTTCATCATCTCAGCGCTTTGACCATAATACATTTTGATTTGGCGTATTTGGAGTAGATACAGGTTAAGTCCAGCTCTCAGTTGACTACATTTATTGATGTTCTGTGTGGGACACCAGTAAATAAATTCAACAAAAACAGTTTTTTGTGTCATTACAATCAACAACATGAGTGTGAAACTTAAAAATGTCAAGACAGGATGATGGGAGATTGTCTTTTTTCCAGGACAGAAGCAAACAGAACACTTCCTGTTTCCTCCCATCTCTCTCTCTCTCTCTCTCTCTCTCTCTCTCTCTCTCTTCATGACTGGCTGACAGCAGCAGCAGGCGTGGCGTTGGCCACGGCGGCAGCGGCGCCCATACGCAGCAGTTCCTTCCTCTGTGTGAGGATGACGTCGAAGCTGGACTGCAGGCGGTTCTGCTGCTCCTGGATGCGGCTCTGCAGGGTGCGGACCCAGCGGATCAGCGCCAGGCGGCGGTACATGGTCAGCTGCACCTGGTGCTTCTCCATCTCCTGGGCCTTGAAGCGCTCGCGGTCTCGCAGCGTCCACACCGCATCCATCAGCTCTGGGACCTCGCCGTCTGAGTCTGAAGAGCGGTCGTCGTCGTCCTTCTCTTCCGCCCCTTCCTCCAGGAGATT
This sequence comes from Bovichtus diacanthus, assembly GCA_943590825.1. Lineage (NCBI taxonomy): Eukaryota > Metazoa > Chordata > Actinopteri > Perciformes > Bovichtidae > Bovichtus > Bovichtus diacanthus. The sequence goes on along the minus strand of CALSBV010012213.1, from coordinate 14,806,571 downwards.
TCCCAGGTTGCTTCCCGTCAGCGACTTGCGCCCGAAGCTTCTGCGTCGTCCGGCCGAGTCTTTGTTGCTGTTTCTGTTTGGGTCACTTTCGTTGTGGTTGGACTTTGGTTCCCCAACTCCGATGCGGTCCCAGCCTCCCATGAGCATCCCTTCGCCTCCGCTGTCCATGTTGAGGGAGGACATGCTGCCGCCGGACCGGTTGCTGAACTCAGACTCAGAGTCGCTGTCGCCCCATTCGTCATCGTCTTCCAGCGCCACCTCGTCGTCCTCTTCCTCCCCTCCTCTGAAACCTGAGCTGCTTTTCCTCCTCTGCTGCTCCCTTTTCTCTCTCTGCTTCTCCTCATTCCGGCTCATCAGGACCCTTCTCTCCTCTTCCTGCATCCTACCTTCCTCCGCTCCATCGGGGGGCACTCGGCCGTACCCGTCATCCCCGCACTCGATTTCGGGCAGCGGCTCCAGGGGGCTCCAGCAGGGCATGCGGGAGCGCGGCGACAGGACTCCGGAGTTGTGGTGATACCCAGAAGACGAGGAGGAGTTCGGAGGATCACGACCCAGCGGGCCCAAGTTGCGGGGACGCACTTGGTTTCGGTTCTCGTCTCCTCCCCCGTTGCCCATGGTGCCCTTGTTATCTTTGCCCGGCAGGAAGTTGAAGTTGCCGTCTTTGTCACACTTCCTATTTCGCAGCGAGGAGGAGGAGCCATTGTTGGAGTCTCCTTGCCCTCCGTAGGCCGAGTTCAGATGTTGGTCCTGATGGTGAAGCATCACTGACCTCGACTGAGCCTCACTGAAACGACACGGGACAGAACGTTAAAGCACTGAAAGATCCTCAACCTCACATTCATAGTTCTTGTTTGTGTTTAGACAATAAACATTTAGGAACTTTGGCTTGTTCTGTTAAATGAAACGGGTTTTTTTTGTTGAAAAATAACCCAGTAAGCTATCATTTTGGAATCTGTACCAGGTTATTCAGGTATTGTGACGGCACTAACATCAAACATATTCAAATACGACCTAGAAAACAAATGATATCTAGAGATCAAAAGCACAAAGGTTCTTTTAAAGCTTCTCTATCTCTTTAATGGAGCGGGCTAACACTGGCCTCTTCACAGCGGCTCTGCTTTGCTGTTGTTTGTTTCACAAGTTTAATTTCCAACACAAAACACATCCTATTAATCTAATGCTGTTCCATAGTAAATTCTCTTATCTTGGATGATGGCACATCCCTGAAGCTCAAGAGTTCTCAAAACAAGCCAAGCTTTCAACTGCATTATCAGCCCACGATAAAGTGACTTTGACAGAAATGTTTCAGTCCCTGCAAGTTGATTTTATGCTCAAGCGTGAGTCTGCGTGGAAGATACGTAAACAAGTCCTCAGCAGCCTAAAAAGCTGTGGTACAGTTTGGAAAATGTTCATCAGGAATCTAAAGTATCCGCTAAAAGACAACACAATGCGAGAACAATTGGATTTACATGGATGAGCCAAAGCAACAATAAAACTAAGGAAGAGGAAAATCGAATCTAGTTCACCACCCCATCCCAAACACACACACACACACACACACACACACACCAAACTCCTTGTTTATAATGTCTAGAACTACAGGCTGGTCTGCACACTCCACTTCTATTAGCATCAAATATTTACATGTCTCCTCAGAATGGAAATTTCTCTAATCCTGACTTCAGGCTGCTGTCAATCATTCCCTCTCTCCTCTCCTCTCCTCTCCTCTCCTATGCACGCGCGTTCACGTGGTGCTGAAGGACAGCGACTGTGGCTTTTGTCGGGAGCGCGCGTGCAGCAGGCGCAGACTGATGCTTGACGATCACGAGAGGAAAAAGCTGATTCTCCGAGTAAAACCGACACATTCATCGTTGCAGAGCTGCATTTTAAATGTAAAACAAACAGTAGTGTATTAAAAAATAAATAATGAGTCTGATTTACATGCACATATCTGCATTTTACACATGCAAAAACATCAGCACGCGATAAAAAAAAAAGACAAAATATAAAATTATACCGAAACAGTCCTGCTGCCGGGCGGATGTTTGTGATCTGCTCGCAAAGATGCTGCTTTTTGCACGGACGACGGCAGAAAACACAGAAAAGGCGACCAATGGCGCTCAGTGGCTGCATGTTTCCGGCTTAGTGATGAATACAAGGTTTAAAAAAAACACACACACACAAAACGCGACAGTTTTACATCCTAATCCATCTACAGCGAACCGATAAGGTAGAAAAAAATAATAGAAAAATGGAAAAAAAATGTCCTGCTAGTGTTAAAATTGGATAAAAATGCAGAAAAAACTGGACTATTTGATGCACGTTGGGCGTTATGTAACGCTCACCCCATGTCAGTGCTGTGTCCAGTCTCCGTAAAAACAGGCTCACACTCTTCCTCTCCACACTCTTCCTCTCATCTGCCACGAGCACCGGGCATCACGACACTGAGCCGTGTGAACATTTAGGATCATTTTCTGGTTTTGTTCTTACCTTTTTTTCCCCCCTGGTTTGCTGTTCGCTGGAGAAGCTGGACACTGCGCCCTCCCAATTCTTTCCCCTCCTCCTCCGATCCTCCTATGTGATGTTTATTTTCCTCTTCCTCTCTCCTCCTCCTCCTCCTCCCCCTTCCTCTTCCTCCCATCCTCTCACTGCTACTTGCTGGTTCTGGGAGGAAAACATAAATAACAGCACTTCCTAAACTGGGCTGGGACCGCAGGGAAAGGGAAACGGTGAGGAATGAATAGAAACAATGGCTGTCATGTGTGTGTGAGGTCATGGACTCACATCTCAGTTCTGTACAGCAACAGGCCTCTGTGTCTCTGTCACACCACAGCAGCCACATGATGCCACGCTGTTCACCCCGGTACAGGGTCACTCTGAAGTCCTGGGCTGTTTTAGGATTCCTTACATAATGAGACAGTGTTTGTTGCAGCTATAAACACCAACAGCAGTTCAAGTTGGACCAAACTTGGTTGAAAAGTAACTTTGTGTGGGTAACACTTCACTTTAACACACGTAGATGTTGTAGGAACTATGCAAACATTTAATAATGGCTTATATACACACTATAACGCTGTTGAATGCAGCTATATGGAAATGTTTTTTGAAAATACATTAATAAACACTCTGCTAACAACTTATTATACTATATTATACTAACTATATATATATAATTATAGTGTGTTATACACTTTTTTTTATTATTATATCATCTTATTTATTCTATATAATTCTTATAAATGCTAAATAAGGGGTATATAGTTGCATAGCTTTGTTTTAATGCCATTTAGAGAGATAGATATATTCTTTATTGTCCTTTTCCAAGGAAATGTGTTGCCATTATTTAAATGACTTAATTTGAGTCTCTATTGTTTTAACAGCATTTAACTTTAGTTTAGCTCTAAACTAAAGTTAAATGCTGTTAAAACAATAGTTATGCATTATATAACCAGCCATTTTTCATGGGATGAGCAATAGTTCACAGTATGAAGTATAAAGTACGATCTATCGAGCTTTAGTCGAAAAACATCATCTGTTGTTTTTACTGGGCTGTTTATAACTCCACCCCTTTTTATTGAATTCATCGAGCAAGGTCGTCACGCCTGTCCTCTGATGGTCGTCGAACAGCATGCTGGGAAATGGAGGAAATCACACAGTGAATTTTAAGGAGACAAATGTGGACGCCGACACTTTCTGGCAGCTATTGAACGTATCAAGTGTGTCAGAGGATGGATCTTTTGAAATCTTACCACAATATATCTAGAAGTACAGGTGTGTTTAAGGCAACGCAACTGTTACCCACAATGCAACACTGACAGGCAACGTCATATCTCCAGTCCTCGCAAAGGGAGGATTTGTTGCAGTGTGATATTTCTCTAAAACTGGTGACTGACTGCTTTTGTGATTGTCAATCTCAGATCTAAGGGCATGGCAGTTGAGTGTGTGTGTGTGTGTGTGTGTGTGTGTGTGTGTGTGTGTGTGTGTGTGTGTATGCAAAGTGTGTTTTCTAGAGGTGTGTGTGTGGTACAGAGAGGCTACATCAGACAGACTTAACAAGTGTTCACTGTCTCTCTCTCCACCCTATTCTCATCCCCCTGACATGTCGTCGCTGGCGGCAGAAAAAAAAAAAA